>JANGFH010000516.1:0-28504 GCA_025758715.1 Glaciozyma martinii | reverse complement strand
AAGACTCTGTTCAGCATACTCGCAAAATACATTGGATCATACCTTGTTCACCTCGTAGACACTCCAGACGACGTGAGTCCCACCTGGCCAAGCTGAGCGTCTCTTCCAAGCTGACGACGCTCCACATCTCCCACCCAACCCCTCTCCTCCCCCTCCTCCCACTCGCCACCTCCCTCACCCACCTCACCCTCGCTCGCTCGATCCCCCACCCTCTCATACAACAAACTCTAGAATCCCTCGCCGTTCCGCTAGAGATCCTCGGGCTGGAAGATGCGACGGATAGCGGGGCACTCGAGCTGGAAAGAGGGATCGTCGGGTTGCTGGAGCTCAAGGAGTTGCGGGTGCCGAGGAGGGAGCGGAGGGCGATTGAGCATTGGGGAGCGTACATGCGACCGAGCGAGCTGTATGAGAGGGGAGTCGAGGTTTCGTACGTGTTGGAGTGGTAGGAGGGTTTGGTGGAGAGGAGAGGAATGTACGCTGTTTTACTGCTGGCATCGCTGCGCTGCCTCTCGTGTCTACATGCCACGCTCGGTGGGATTGAATTCCACTGCCTACGACGTCGCCTTGTCCGGATTCTGGCTCAGCATGAAGCTCGTCTCGGCCCCAATCGTCTCCAGCAAATGCTCCACTCCATAATTCGGCGTCCACCCAAGTGCCCTCCCGTTATCCCCTCGCAAGGTACAGCTGCAAGCCACCAAATCAGCTTCGCCCAATCAACCAAAAAGTCGTGCTCACCTCCCCGCCATGCAGACCGGTACGAATCTCGGTGCGCACCCCAGGACTACCGCGATGCTCTCCACGTCTTGCAAAGAAGCCGGGACGGGATTCGTATCCTTGATCAAGCCAGCGGAAGCGAGACCTTGTGCGATTCCCTGCGAGAGGTCGGCCCAGGCGACGACGCCGTTCTCTGCGAAGTAGAATCCCGCCTTGTTTCTGGGAGGGGCGGAGCCGGCGAGGATCAATTTGAGGATGGTGAGATAGAGCGAGGTGATGTCTAGGATGTGTACCATCGACCAAGTCTACGCGCAGCGAGCCCCGTGAGACAAGGGAAGAAGAACGCAAGGCGGCGCGAGGACGCACGGTTCGGTGGTCGTCGAGCTGGAAAACTTTGCCGAGAGCTTTGATTGTCCGAAAGACTGCGACGGTTTGAATCGAGGTCTTGTTGCCGAAGCCTTCGCCAGGGCCATCTGAGGCGAAGTGGTTAGGAATGTCAATCGAGCGAGGAAGCAATGGAGGTGACGCACAGACGATGGGAGGAACGACGATGTACGTGCAGACGCCGTGAGTTGAGGCGTATTCGATAATAGCGTTGTTGGGAGGGAGCATCTGCGAGGAGGAGTCAGGACGAGCGTGAACGAGAGAACGGGAGACGACGCACGCCGTCGAACTCGGGGTGGACCAATTTCTGTGTCGCTTGAAGCGCGAACACATCGCTGGTATCCGAGAGAGGAACACTAGCGTCAACTCCAGTGTGGGAGGAGAAAGCTTTGGCTCCGGAGGTCTGTTGGGAGGAGAGCTCGTCAGCGAGCGAAGGGACGAAGCAGGAAGGACACGCACGTGGAAGAAGTGGACTTCGGCCCCAGTCTTGATCTTGACCTCTGCCAGCCCATCAATGAACGCCTGGGCAGGCGCGAAGCGGGGCGCATCTACTGTCTCCAGCACGACGGTGGCTAGTAAGAGCTCCGTCATCAGCCCGCTGCAACGACCCCACGCCCACACGCGCACGTACTGGAGTGCTCCACCACCACCTTCTGGAGCCCTTCTGCGTCACTCATGTCGAGCAAGATTGGCTTGACCCCCATCTCCACGACCTTCGCCGCCCGAGCAGGGGTTCGGACGAGAGCAAAAAGGTCGATGCTCTAGGGAGCGACTTCGGAGAGCAGATGGACGAGCAGCGTTCCTCCACTGGAGAGAGAGGAAAGGGTTAGTGGGAGTCCCGGGGAGGGATGGGGATAGAGGACGCACATGTAGTCTGAGGCACCAGGCAAGAGAACGCGAGTTGCGGGCATACTGAGTCGTGGAGGTTTGGAGAAGTGCAGGAGATGGGAGGGCTGATTCGAGTGTGGTGGGAGACTGGACAAGACGCAGAGCGAGGGAGACTTTTCCTTCGACGCTGAGGAAGCACTGCGGTTGATCGCTTACGCGTGATGGTGACCGCGTCTGTTTGTCGGGGAATCAGAATGGTCACAACTGAGAAGAAAGAGCAGGGGTCAGGGGCGTCAGTGTAGTGGGAGTAAAGAGATTGAGAGTCCAATCTAAAACCAGGGGAGCTACAAGAAACGACAACGGATGGATCAAAAGGGGATGCAGAACAAGGCGGTGCGGAAGGGGGGCTAGGAACAAAGGGGTGCGGTGGGGAGGTGTTGGAAGGGGAAAGTAATGATAGGCACAGAACGAGGGGGGACATTAAGGGGCACAGCGGGGTCGGGGATGAGAGGGAAGGTACAGATTGGAGGGGAGTCGAATGCGGTCGGCATCTGCGCCGGAGCGTCAGCGCCGACGCTCTCACAGTCGCTGAGAGGGAGGTGTACCTATGAGGTAGAAGAGGCTGTAGGGTCGAGTCGGTGCCGGTGGAGAGTGAGGCTGGGCAGCTACTCGACGCTCGCTGCGCGAGGCTCGTCAGTTTAGATTGGAGGGGGAAGGGGGACGAGATCGTACTCGTCAATGCCATCTCTAGGATCACCTTTCCCTCCTTGTACTTCTGGGGCGCTTCGTAGGCTCGTTCTGCGAGGGGGGGGGGAGGAAGGTATCAGCTCGCTGTCGTCCATCACGTGCGCTGCCAACGACCTCGCACCTCCCTCTCCCCGCAGTCTCTCCAAGCCCCACGAAGCCTCTTTGGCAAGCAGTCAACCCCTCGAATCTCCTTCAGGCTCTACTCCCATCCCACTGCTTCGCCCAGCAGCACGTTCCATTCTCCCAGTCCCCACCTCCCAGCACACCCTTAGCTCTTACTTACCATACTTCCACCCCAAAACGCACCCACACTTGGCGCAGCTGATATCGCGCACCGCATGCATCCCCGTCGTCATCGGCCTCTCCTCCACCGGTCCCTCGACGACATTCACGCTGCGCCAGGTATCAGCTTCCCTCCCACCTCTCTCCGCCTCCCACTCACACGTTCGTAAAGAGATAGGCCTTGCCGTGCGAGCCTTGGAAGCTCTGGTTCGCGAGAGAGAGAGTCAGAGAGAGGCGCGGCACGGGGTGGGAATAAACGGACCTTTGATTCGAGGCATTCGACTGTGGTGAGGTGGGTGCGACAGATGTGGCAGCCAAAGATCTTGTCCGAGGTGAGGTACTCGCGGTGCTTGAGTCCCATCGTGAGGTGTTGAGAGGAAGGGAGAGGGGTCGAGGAATGGGTCGGTGGAAGCGGAGGCGTGGCGCGGTTGTGGTGGTGCGGCTGGCGGGGGACTGGCAGATAAGACTGGAGTGGGGGTTGGGACTGGGGCGAGCGCTGGGGGTGAGCTGGGCTAGGGACGGTGGATTCGAGGGCGGGAGACGAAGGTGCGGGGGGTCGGGGAGTGGTTATCAGAGGTCGGGAGTCAGGCTGAAGGTGCTGGGAGACTCCCACTGAGTCTTGTACTGCTACGGCGCTGCAATTGCTGGTACTAGAGGTCCAGGTGGCGTTGTGGAAGAGCCAGACCGCCCGACGCTGGCCCCGGCGAGGCTCCTCTCTCCCGAAACGTTCGTTTGCGGGGTTGACGTCCTCCCTCTTCGCTCCCAAACACTGCTTCAGAGTCTCCTAGCGATGTCACAGCTGGAGAATCGCTTCTACTTCAGCTGCAAGAAACGAGGTGGGTCTGCGTCTCGAGCTCGTGTTGCCGCGCTCACAGGCTGAACGAGTTCTACAGAGGATCCTCTCGTCGGCCGGATGCCAAACTGCGGTCACTGCAAAGCCGTCTTCTACTGAAACTCAACCTGCAGCGTACGCTCTCTCTCCCGCTCTTCCCAGGCTCCAACCGTGCCAACCCCACTCAGTGCGAAGCATCCCAAGGCGTCGAGGGGAGCAGTATGCAGGCAAGGAGGAGCAGTGACGAATCCTCAAGCAGTGTACGAGGCGTTCGGGAAACTGGAGGATTACGAGGAGTGTCGAAAAAGGGGGTATCAAATGCTGTCGTCCCTCCTCTCGCTCAAGCGACCACCTCCCTCGCCAACGGTGTAGCATACGAGAACTCCTCACTCCTCTCATGCTCATACTGCACCCAATCCCATCAGTTCCCATCCACCCCTCACCGCGCAAAGGAGGAACTCACCATATCCAACGCAACCTCACAGCTCTCCCGCACGACCCTCGGCACCTCCTCCCTCCCCGCAAACTCCTGGAGGACAGGCAGGCATTCCTCGGTCGCGATACTCCCTAGGGCTTCGGCGGCTTCGTGGCGCACCATGTCTTCCTCGGTTGGGTTGCGGAGGACGGTGATGAGGGAGGGGACGGAGTGCGGGGAGGAGAGCTGGCCGAAGACGTAGGCGATTTCGTGACTGCGCTCAATTGTCAGTACCAGGGGCAGGAGAGAGCAGGAGAGGGCAGGAGAGGGCAGGAGAGGGCAGGAGAGGGCAGGAGAGGGCAGGAGAGGGGAGGGAGACGAACCGGAACAAGGCGCTATCGTCGTTGAACCCACTTGCGAGAGCTAGAACCGCTTCCTTTCCGCCGTCGTTCCGGAGCGCAAACATGGCACGGTACCGATCGAAGAGGGAGAGCGAGGAGTCGAGGAGCGTAGCTTGGAGTTGGGGGATAGGGAGGGAGGAAGGAGCTCCGGAGGCGAAAGGGGAGTGGGAAGCGGGGGCTGGGTCGATCGTTGGGAAAGCGCTGCGGGGGGTTAGCTGGGGAGTGTTGGGAGGAGGAGAGGGACGCACTTGGTGGTTGCAGAGGCTTTGCCTTCGGGGCTGTTGTCCCATTCGATCTTGGCGACTGCGATCTCGGCGGTCTCACGCAGGGCGCGGTTCTCGTGCGTTAGGTACGGACGGAGGATCGCAAGGGAGGAAGGATCCGAGATGGCTCCCATCGCTTCTGCCGCCTTGAGCTCCCCATCAGCTCCGTTCGAAAGAGAGGGAGGAAAGACGCACCTCATGTCGAACCATCGTGTGCTCCTTCTCGTCCTCCAACACGCGCTGCAGGATCGGAAGAGCTCTCACGTCGTTGATCTGGCCTAGGCAGTACGCGAGCTCGTGTCCCAACAGCGCCGATCCTCCATCGAAACCTGGCAGCTCCGATCAGCTCCCCTCTCCTCCCTTCCCCTCCACCAAAACGAGCGCACCCTTGCCGATAATCTCAATCGCTCGTGGTCCTCCGAGAGACTTGAGAGTGAATAGGGCGCGGAACCGCTGGGCGAGAGGAGTAGCGGACGAGTTGAGCTGAGAGTCGAGAGAGAGGAAGTTTGATTCGAGGAGAGTTGGTGCGGTCATTTCGCTGGGAGACAAGGCTTGTCAGCTTCTATAGTGAGTACGGCGAGCTCGTTACTCACTTCTAGTCGTTGGTAACGAGAGTACGACGGTGCAGAAGCGTTCCAACTCTTCTCCCCTGGATCTGAGCTCGGACCTCAAAGCGAGAAGTCTTCCGCCGACTTTTTCGAGCAGCTTGATCTCCAACACCCAGCACTCCTCCCCAACTCCACCCACTCCACCACCTCGCCAAACATGCCCCGCTCGAAGCGCAACACCGTCATCGCCCTCACCAAGACGGACAAGAAAACCAAGGAGCACAAGGGAGAGCTCATCACCACCATCCGCACGCACAGCGACGAGTTCCAGTACCTCTGGGTCTTTGACGTCGAGCACATGCGGAACAACATCCTCCAGGAGGTTCGCACGGCCTGGAAGGGGAGTCGGTGAGTTGGCGGCGTTCGTTTGGAGGGACAGGCGCGCGGGAGCTGATGCGCTGCTCGAATGCAGGATCTTCTTGGGACGTAACGCTGTGATGAGGAAGGCGCTGGGAGCTACGAAGGAGGATGAGTGCCGATTGGGAGTGCACAAGATTGCCAACGTGCGTCTTCGTTCGTTCTGGCAAGCTCGAGGGAGGAGGGAGCTGATGATGAGTGAACGCGCAGTTGCTGGAGGGGAACGTTGGACTCTTGTTCACCAACGAGGAGCCTACGGTCGTTACAGAGTGGTTCGAGTCGTTTGCGCGTGCCGACTTTGCCAGGAGCGGAAACAAGGTCAACGAGGAGTTCGCTCTCCCAGCTGGTACGTCTCTCTCCCTCCTCCCTCCCCTGCCCCCCCTCCCTCCCTCTCTCCCTCCACCACCAGGGTGAACCTAGCTAACGCCCTGACGCAGGCGCCATCCTTCTAGGCGAAGACCCCGCCCCTCACTCCCTCGAGCCCCAATTCCGCAAGCTCGGCCTCGCCACCTCCCTCACCCGCGGAGTCCCCACCCTCGGGGCACCCCACGTCGTCTGCAAAGCCGGGGATGTCCTCAACTCGAACCAGGTGCAGCTCCTCAAGCTGTTTATGAAGCCTTTGGCCACTGTGCGTTGTCCTTTCTCTGCGGATGAGGTGGGGAGCTGATGGGGTTGTGCAGTTCCAAATTATTCCGAAGCTTTGTGTGAGGTTGGCGGATGGGAAGGTTGTGGGAGGGAAGGATGTCGAAGTCGAGGCGTAGAGAGGGTTATCCGTTGTGCTTTCCAACATTGTATCATTCATTTTTCGCGAGGATTTTGGGGACCGGGAAGGACGCTGCTCTTGTGGGATCTTACGGTGGACGTTGGAGGGGGGCTCAGAGCGGGCTGGTGGACCCAGGCTGGAAGGATGGGAGCAGGTGCGGATCAACGCTCGAGGGTTGGTTGCTTCTCTCTCGCTCACTCGCCCGATTCCTCTCCTCCTGCTCTCCAGCTCTGCTCTCCAGCTCTGCTTCGTTTTCCGCCACTAGAATGCATCCAATCCAGGGAATACTGACGAAGCAGCGCGGCAGTTGGAGAAAACGGAAGCGGACGTGGCTTCTGGCGAGCGACGCGACAGCTTCCCCTCGTTGGATCCCTCACCGCTTTGAGAGCAAATGCACTTGGAGAACGCGTTGAGGCCTCCAGGGCGATCGGAAGCACTGTTACTGGTCCCAGACGAACTCGTTCGAGCGCGACGGAGAGCGCCTCCCCGGCTCCCCCTGCCAGCTCGAGCTCTGCTGGATCAAAGTGGACCATCTCAACGCTGTTGGTGAGTCCTGGCTCAGCAACTGCGTTTGCGTGGGCTTCGAGGCGCTGAGGTAGCTTTGACACGACGTGGTAGGTCTGCAAGCGCGACGGCGCCCCACGTCTCGAAATTTGCTGCTGCTGCAGCGTGGCTCCTCCCCTCCCCACCGCCGTGGTGCCCCACACCTCTGCTTTGGGCCCTAGCACGTTTGCGATGAACTGCTTCCGCTGCCACAGGGTCGGTACGTTCCCCGCCACTCGTCTCTCCTCTCCTTCTCTGAGCGCATCCTCCTTCCCCAGTCGAGACTTCGGTCAGCTGCCACGCAGGGTGCACCCGTGCCGCGTACTGCACAGTTTCCTGTATGGTGAGTTCATTCACCCTCCCTGCTCTTCCCCCATCGACTGACCCCCCAGAAACAGAGGAAGAACTGGGCACTCCACCAACCCGTCTGCACCCATGACCTCTCCGCCGAGGACGAATTCAACTCGCACGCCCTCTCCACCCCTCTCTACCCACTCTGTCGAACCCAGCTCCAAGAATTCGTCCAACGGACTGGACCGTTTGATCCCGAAATCGCGTTCGCCATCACCGCTGGCTACCGCCTCGCCACCCCGGGGTTGGGCCTCCATCGGACCCATACCGTCTGGCTCCATTTCTCCTTCGATCATGAGCAAGCTGAGCTCAGGAATCAGTTCACCCTCCTCCGAGGTGGACTCGCTACGCATGCGGAGCTCAGCGAGAGGTTCAGTCAAGGGAAGGCTCGGACGACCTTTGAGAAGCATTTCGAAGCATCTCTTTCGCAAAGATCTCTAGCGAAACAAGTCGGGACGTCGCTCGAACGCCTGGAGGAGGGGGAGGGGATGGTCGGGATCGTCCTCTGGGCGACACTCAAGAGGAATGGGCTCAGTGGGGATATGCCGAGTATTTTGATGGCGTACGTTAGTTTACTCAGGGGGGTAGGAGGGATCTCGAGGAGGGGTGGTTGGAGCTCTTGGGGAGGAGCTTGAGGGGACTCAAGGCAGCTTCGGTCGAGGAGGTTATGGCGCGTAGAATGGCGGAGCTGGAGACGGGAGTCCTGTACGATGGAGTTGGTGCGTTCTTGGGGCTCTTTCAGGAAAGTGGGTGCTGATTTCGTTTCCTTCTTCTCGAAGTTGCAGGTGCGAAGAAGCGCAAGCCTCGGAAGAAGAAGAAGAATACGTCGGCGGCTTCGGCTTCAGCGACGGTTGGTGAGGGATCAGAGTGCGGCTTTCGTTCCTTTTCCCGGCGAAGTATCGCTAACGAATCCGGTTTAGGCACGAAGCAGCTGAGGACGAGGATGCTTGAGCTTGGGCAGTGCAGTTTGGGCGAGCCGTCAGCAGGTGCGTCGACAACGTCGTCTCGCTTCTTTCCCTCGAGCTGATCAGCTTTTGCTCCCTCAGAATTACTTGTAGCATCAACTGAAATAGTGGAAGCGACGATCTGGAGACGCGAGCTGGGTCAAACCCGCTGTTTGCGCGAGTTGCAGGCGCTGCTCGAGCGAGCGACTTCTGCTCTCCCAACTTTCTCGATCTCTCCGCCCCAACCCCTTCGCTCGATCATTTGACTCGTCAGCGTTGTGGGGACGGCCACGTTCTTCAAGTCTCCCAGGCACAAGCTGGGCCCGGGCTAGGAAGCGAACCACCATCGTGCGGAGGAGTGCTTGCTGCGACGGTCTTTGTGTTCTCTTCTCACCCCAGGGCTTCAAGCATCCCGTCTAGATGACGACCAAACGAATCAACTGCGGGAGTGACTTGCGCACATCGGCTGCAGGAGCCGGAGCAGCACGGGCGAGGAGGCGTGCCTATTTCGAGCGAGAGAGCTGAACGCACGCTGGGACTCCCTCCAGCGAAACTCTCCCTCTCTTCACTACTGGTTCTACGATGTACCGCCCAGAAATCTCCATGCCGTAGAATGAGCCACGGGCGACGCTGGACTCGACTCGTCGCTCGTCGAGCGTTCGACGCTGAGCTCTCGTCGCCAGAACAGATCCTCTCCTTTCTGAAGGTAGCTACAAGAATCTACACGTTGCTCAACACTGGCTTGGCTTGGCCAGCAGCTGCGTAAGGTTTGGAGAACGTGTCCCCGTTCGCGACAGAGGAGCTCTTGTGACTGCCATTCAAGCTCGGGCTCTGCTGGGCCAAAGTAGACCATCTCAACGCCGTGGGGGAGTTCCAACTCTGGGCCTACGCTGGCAAGGGCTTTAAGGCGCTGAGGTTGCCTCGACACGACGTGGCAGGTCGACAAGCTCGACAGCGCCCAAGTCTCGAAATTTGTTCCTGCCTCGGCTCTCGTGGCTCCTCCTCTCCCGACACTCCGACCAGGACTCTCTGCTGCTCCTTGACTACCTCGGCACGCTTAGGATGGGCTGCTCCCACTGCCACAGACTAGGTCCGTGGGCCACTGCGTGTTCGTTTCCAGGTCTGGGAAAGTCTCTGCTGATCGACTTGACCTCCAGTCGAGCGTGTCAGCTGCCCCAACGGGTGCGGCGTCGCCAGATATTGCTCGCAGAGGTGCATGGTGCGTACCCTCTCTACCCGCGTCCCTTCTCCGCTGATGAACGACTCGTGCAAAACCAGGAGGAGGACGAGGAACGACATCAACCCCTTTGCGCTCATCAAGCATCGGCCCACGGTCAATACGAGGCTCTCGCCCTCTCAGTCCCTCTCCACACTCTCTGCAGCAACCAGCTCACAAACTTCACGTCCAAATCCGGCACCTTCGATTCGGAACTACGGTTCATCCTCCCCGCCGCCTACCGCCTCGCCACCGAGACGAACCTGCACCAAACCCACACCCTCTGGCTCCACTTCTCCTTTGACCACAATCCCCACCGATGTGCGGGAGCAGTTCACCCTGTTCGACGGGGGCTTGGCGACTCACGAAGAGCTCGGCGACAAGTTCAGCCAGGGCAGGGTCGCGCGCTCCCCGATTGAATAGCATTTCGACGATTCGCTGCGGCAGGGAATGCTGGCGGAGAGCATCGGGCCGACGGTCGAGCTCGTCCCCGGGGGATGTGGGATCTTCGGCGTCGTCTTCCTCGCGACGCTTAAGAAGAACAAGGGGGTGTACGAGATGGCGACGGTGACGCATGCGCGGATTATCGAGCTCAAGAGCCTTGGAAGGCAGTACGAGGAGGGGTGGTTCGAGTTCTTGAAGCGGAGCTTGGTGGGACCGCAGCCTGGCTCGCGCGATGCGGTGCTGGAGCGGAGGAGGGTGGAGTTGAGCACTGGAGTGCTGTACAATGGGATCGGTGCGCGAGTTTGATTCAATCCTTCCTTGCTCGAGTTCCTGACGCCTCTCTCGTTTTCGCCGCTGCTCGCTCGAAGAAGCGCAAACCCCGGAAGAAGAACAAGAAGGAGGCGGTGGTCGAGGAGGACCACACTTGGATGGACTTTCCTGGAGGTAGAGCGTGGGTGTTGAAGGGGTGAGTCCTTTCGTTCTCTTTCCTAGTCGACAGCGACTGACCTCGCTCAAAACAGTCACGAGGACATGGCTGCGAGTTTCTTTGGGCCTGGGCGGGATTTCGAGGGTGGGTTACGACTGCTCCTTGGATCTCTCCCTCGAAGCCAGGCTGATACTTTGGCTCCTCCCCGCACAGATTTGGTTGCGGCGGAAGGAACGCCTTGAAATCTTGCGATCGTACCGGAACTGGCAGAGTATTGAGTCGACGTTCCCCGCTGCTCTCGCCCTCTGCTTCTCTTTCTTCTTCCGCATCGCTCTCGACTCTGCGCTCGAGGGTGGGAACCTCTTCTTCCAATCGCGACCCGCCTCCGTGGTCCTTGAGGCAGCGTCTCCTCTCGCGTACTCCGAGATCTCCGCTACGTCCAGCTACAGATTTGAGAATACCTTCCTTTTCTTCGCGCGCAAGCTCTGCGCGTGCGTTCCTCCCTTCCGTTCTCGCCACCTCGCTCGCTCCCGCCCAGTCGCGAGATCTCCTCGCTCGAAGAAGCAGTGTTGACTCCAGTCCACTGGCAGCGATAATATCTTCGAGCTAACCAACAAGATCACTCTCCTCCCTCCCTCCCTCCCGCAGTCATTGACGAGCAGAGGCACGAGTTGGCGATCGACCAGGCCGCCGTATTGGCCCTGCCGGAGGAGGATGACGAGTCGACCCTGCACCGCCATTCAGTGAATCAAACAGAAGCAGATCGCAACGAGAGCAGCAAGCAGTAACCCCACGAGCAGCTCGCCGTCACGACACACCAAACATGCAATACCACCCCTCGTACACCCTCATACATTCCTCCCTCCCCTCACTAAGCCACATACCCCGGCGGTCCCTCCCCATCTCCAACCGGCATCTCCCCTCGTCGTTCCTCCGCCTGCTCGGCCGCGTGCACGACTCCAGCAATCTCCATATCCTCATTCGTAGGCGAGAGCGGGGGGTCGTCGGACGTCGAGAGAGCGGCAGAGGTGGATATGGGTGGTGGAGGGGAGTAGAGTGCTGCGAAAGGCCGGGGGTTAGCTCTGGAGTTGGGGCGGGGAGAGGAACGCACGGAGAGGTTCGACGGCGGCGGAGCGGGAGGGGTCGTTCCCGATCCGCTCCTTCATCTCAGTCACTGTCTCGTAGAATTGGAATCCTCCTGATTCCTTGAACGCCAGTTGAACCATGTGCGGGCCCTGTCTCGTCGTCAGCTGGGCATCTAGAGGGAAGGAGGAGTGACGCGTTAACGCACCTCCAATCCACCTCCTTCAACAGGGAGAAGTAGCGCCTCGTAGTACGTCGCCGCGAACCACGGCTGTACGTATCTACCGTCCAGGAAGTGCTGGAACGGCATCGACAGCGTCTGAACCCCGTACGCCGCCGTCGCTTGCCCAACCACGCTGGCGTTCCCTCCCGCCAAACTCCCGCCTGCGGTCGCGGTGCTAGCGACGAATACAACGCGCTGGTTGCTTACAAATACGTTGCCAGTTGCGTGGCGCGCTGAGGAGGGGGCGGTGGGCTTGGTTGGAGCGCCGGGAGGGCAGGGGAAGAGGGTGAGGGCGACGGAGGGGATGGTGAGGAGGAACTTCTCCTCTGGGAGTGGGAGGGGTGCTGAGCTGGTAGAGAGGTGAACCCAGTTGAGAGAAGCCATCTTGGAGAGTAGCTGGTCGTGGTGCAATAGAGGGGACGCCCTGAGCCAGAGTGCGTCTTCTCGATTGAGCGTTTTTAGGTTTGCCTGCTTCTTGTACCTCGACCACCAACGTCGACTCGCACGATTCAGCTCAACAAGTCAAGGAAGGAGGGCAAGCAGGATCGGGACCGCCCAGTCCCTCTCCGCCGGTTCGACGTCGAAGAACCGCTCCTCTCCTCCTCGGAACCAGCCCCCTCCTCCTCCTCCTCACGCCGCCGTCGCCACGCTCCCACCACCAAAGCTTTCAACTCGCTCCTCATCTCTCTCAGACGGCGTATCTATCCTCTCTTCCTCCTGGCTCTGAGCGTGACGGTCATCACGCTCCTCCTTTGGCCGCCCAAGAAATCCGAGAAATGGAGAGCCAAGCTAAGGCCGGAATACCTCAGTACGAAGGAGGGGAGGAGGAAGGAGGTGCTCAGGCTCGCAGAGATGGTGGGAGAGGAGGCGCAGTACGTTGGGATGGAGAGGTGAGTCCTGCTCGGGAGGATGTGCGAGGGTGGGAGCTGAGGGTATGCAGTCCGGTGCGGTATGGCTTTGCAGAGGCGAGGCAAGCGCTGGAGACGACGTTGCTGTGGGGGAGCATCCTCGGGCGCATTCCGATCTTGCCGGACGCGGTGTGGGCGAGCAAGTGTGACCTTGATCCGTGAGCTCTCTTGGGCGACGCGTGCAGAAGGGGAGCTGATGGCGCGGTTACAGCGAGGAATGTGCGAGAGAGGCGCTGGATCAGTCTCGTCAGAATGGTGGTGCACCTGCTCAGGAAGGGGAGGACTGGATGGACGGCGAGGTCTGGAAGTGCGTCTTTCTCTCTCGCGCTCCCCTCGCACCTCGCTAACGCTGCCTCCACAGGATCGATCTCGAGGTACCCACTCGCCTTTACCCCTCAGCTAACCCTGCTAACCCCTCTCGGTGCGCCACAGGAATTCCTCGACCTACCTCACCTCCGAACGACCTACCACCTCCCCATCCTGCTCGTCTCTGAATTCGCCCTCCTCCACTCCCTCGCCCCCTCCCAAAACCTCTCCTCCCTTCTCCCCCTCATTTCCTCCTCCCAATACATCCCGCGCGCCTACCCACCCGCCCCTCCACTCCTCACCGCCGCCACCATCCCCCTCTCGACTCTCGCTAGTCAATCAAGAGTCCTCATCGACGATTTTCCAGATATCGTCGCGCTCGACGTCCCCGAAGCGGATATGGAGCTCTTGCTCGTTGATCGACCGAGTTTGACGATGGAGGAGGCGCGGGAGGCGCTCGAGGCGATTGGGGAGATCGAGCCTGCACAGGTGGAAGGGGATGCATTGGTTGATGCATTGGTTGAGGGGGATGTGGTGCAAGAGAGTAATCCGGTGGTGGAGGACGTGCCTGGTTCGGAAGGTGCCGGCGAGGAGGATGCGTTGGACAAACGGCAGGAGAAGGCTTCTGCGGAGGACGAGTTGGAGGAGGCGTTGCGCGGGGTTGGGTTCCTTCCCATCTACACCTTTCAAGACTCGTGAGTCTCTTTCCTCGGTCCTTCCTACTTTCACTTATCCACGTCCCCAGAACCACCGAATCTCCCGCGACCATCTTTACCCTCCTCACCTCGCTCTCCTCTCTTGTCTCTCTTTCTGCCGAGCCAGACTACGAGGAGGTCGGACTACTCTTCTTCAGTGGGGACATATCGACGTTCAAGGCTGGCGGAGTAGGATTCGGGACGAGGGAAGGGAGGGACCTCTTCCGAACGATGGCCGGCGAGTGGATCAGGACGCCGGTGCGGGATTGACGAGGTGAGCTTTCCTCTCCGTTTAGCCGTGCTCTGATCTCGGCGCTGATGTTCCCTGGTTTCCGAGTGCAGCATTGCGAAGGGCGAGGTTGCGGAGGAGGGGTTGGGGGGAGAGGAGGACGTGCGGGAGGTCTAATATTCGGGATAGAGGCCGTAATGAAGCACTAACACTCCTCGTCGGATCTACTGAAGTCTACTGCTCGAGGGGAAAGGGAGACAAGTCGAGGTGGCTGGAGGCTGGCGGAGCTGCTGCGGCGCCCTGAATCTCACCTGTTTTGCGGCGAAGACGCAGGCTTGTCGTTTCCCTCCTCTCGTTGGCAGTTCAGCAAGCTGTAGGTAGACCCAGCACTTCCGCTCTCATCCACTCCCGCCTGGAAGGAACGCCCGCCGACGACAGCAACAACTCCGGAGCTCACCTCGCCAGCCGCCTTCTCCTCCCTCTTTTCCTGCCGCCTTCCTCCGTTCTCCGCGCCTCAGGGAACGCCCACTTGGTACACGTCGCCTGGAGCCGCCTGTCCGTTCGCTTGCGCACCCTTTAATCCACTTTTTAGGGTACACCTCCTCAGCACGCAGCAGCAAGTCGTACCAGAGCTAACCCTTCTCCTCCCCAGGATGACGGCGCCGTCCCGCCTGCCGACCCGCAAGGAGTCGCCTGCCCACGCCCGCACCCTCTCCGACACCCTCTCCTACGCCAGCACGAGCTCTCGGAACGGCTCCGTCTCCTCCACCTCCTCATCCGTCCTCCCGCCCTCTCCTTCGAAAGCCACCTTTGGGAACTCGGGAACCACGCTGCCGAGCATCAGGAGTCTGCGAAGCAAGTTTCAGAGCCTCTCCGGTGGAGCGAAGAAGGGGAGGGTCGTTAGCGGGCCCAGGGTTGTCGGTGGTCCTGTGAGGCGGGACGAGCTGCCGCAGGAGGAACCACAGTCACGAGGGCTAACGAGGACGTTCGGGAGCTACAACCTGGGCCACGCGCGCCGTACGAGCAACCTCGAATCGCCCGCCCTTCCCCTCTCGTCCCCTCCCCTCCGCCGACCTTCGCTCGACTCTGCCCTCTTCCAGTCCCCTCCAACGCGTATCACCCCGCCCTCCGCCTCGGGGATCCCCCGCTCTTCTCCCCCAGCCGTACCACCCAAATCCACGGCGACAGCAGGCCTCTACTCGCGTTCTCCCGCCGAAACCCCCCTCTCCCAACTCCGCGCGACCCGCCAACCCTCCCTCCTCCGCAAGCCCAACCCGAGCGTCAGCAGGATCCCCTCCCTCGGCACCACCGGAGGCGCGAGTCAGATTCCCCCACCGCGGTCGGTGTTCAGCCCTACGGCGCAGCTCCAGGAGCCTCTCCTCACGTTTGGAGAGGCGCTCGAGACAGCCCCTGTGGTCCCGTTGCGCACGAGTTCGGCGACTCCGACTGAGCTGGAGCGGTTCAAGGACGATTTCGCGTTCAGGAGGAATTCGATCAATACGGGCGTCGAGCGGGAGCGGAGAGCGAGTGGCTTGGTCGAGGTCGCGGCGATTTCGCAGCCGAAGGAGGAGGATTGGTTGGCGGGATTGGGGGTGCGGGTGGACGAAGGGAAGGAGCTTACGGAGGAGCCTGCGACGACTCTGGAACCGAAGGACGCCACCTCCGCTCTCGCCCCTCCCATCCTCCTCGCCCGTTCCTCCGTCTCGTCCCTCCCGCAGAGCGTCGCCTCCACAGTCGACTCCTTCCCCCCTCCCATTCCCTCCACTACCCACGGTCCCCAGCGACAAACCTCGACCTCGTCTCCCGACCCCGTCGCCGTTGCCGTCTTTGGCGAGATTCCCGAGCCGACGGACGATATCCTCGCAATGTCGGCTTCGACGGCGCCAACGACGCCTGAGCGGAGGAGGCGAACGATTGGGGAGCCAGAGACCCCGGATGCGTACGGCGCGACGAGGATCCCCATCGTCGAGAACGTGGCGGCTCGATTCAAGGACGATTCGCCTGAGGTCTTGCAGGTCTCTCAGCATCTCCAGCAGCACTCACACAGGCGCAGCACGTCGAGCTCGAGTGGTTCGAGCGTCCCGAACCACCTCGACCGCCCAGTCTCGTCCAACTCGCACCTCTCCGGTCACACCTTTGGCAAACCTCACACCACCTCCCCCTCCTTCGACCCCACTCCCGTCCTCGCTCCTCCCTCTCCCACTCTCGTAATCAACACCACCTCTTTCGACCCCACCACAACCCCTTTCGACGCCTACTCCGACCCCCATCGCCGTTCCCGCTCCGCCCTCGACTCGGTCCTCTCCTACGGCGATCCCCAGATCCACCGCGCCGGAACTATCGAACCCTCTTCCCCCGTCTACGTCCTCTCGACCGACGCGTTCGGAGGATTGTACCGCAGCGCGAGCGCGCGGACGAGCGCTTTGAGGAAGGAGGTCAGGGCTAGGAAGGTGAGGAGTGCGAGTTGGGATGAGGAGGCGGTGGAGGAGGTGTTGACGCCTACGGCGAGGAGTTTTGCGGAGGCTGGGAGGGGGAAGAGGAGTGAGGGGGTTAGTAGCCCGTTGGAGGACTTGATCATGGGGCTTGGGGGGAGGAGGCAGAGTGTGAGTAGTTTGTGGACTGGGAGGGGGAGTATGGGGGCTGGAGAGGCGGAGGAGCGGGTGGAGCAGGAGCAGGAGGAGCAGGTCGAGCCCCTGGTGGTGGCAGAGCAAGAGGAGGAGGAGGTCGACGAGGATCTCACGACGAGGCAGCCAGAGTTCGAAACGAGCTCACCGACGGTCAAGCTCACGACGACGGACAGCAAGCAGCTTTCAGTCGACGAGATGGAGCAGGAGATTGCGCGCATCGAGTCGGACCTCGCACTCGGCGTTCCTCCCGTCCTCCAATCCAACTTCGACACCTCCCGCTCCCCCATCTCCTCTCCCTCCGGCTCTCCCACTCTCGAACGTTCCTCCCTCTTCCCCATCCCCACCTCTCTCGAACGTTCCTCGTCCCTCTCCTCCTCGATCAACGACATCACCCCTCGCACAGCGAGGAGATGGTCGATGCACGAAGTCGAGCTGGCGTACCAGCGGATGAAGGACATGCTCGGCAGCTCGAGGAGCTATGCGATTTCCGAGGCGGGGACGTTTGCGGATGATAGGGAGATGGATGATGGGGAGGTCGAGGGCGCGTTTGAGCGGGCGTTGAGGGACGCTTCGATGGGGGATTTGAGCTTTGCTTCCGAGTCGAGTGCGGTCGAGGAGGACTTGGAGGACGACGGGGACAGAGCGACTCCCATGCTGAGGTGAGTTGGACAGGCTTTCGTTCTGTGACGCTCGCGCTGACGTTTCTCTTCGTGCTCAGCTTCAATAACCTCGCCTCGTCGACTGGAACGTCCGACTCTCGCGGATCGACTCGTCTCTCTCCCAACTCCACCCTCCTTCCTCAGCCCCGAAACGGCAATCTCCTCGCCGAGTCTACCAAGACGCGCGACTCCCCCGGCTCATCCCTCGGCTCACAAGACGGACCGCAGAGCGCTTCCAGCCCCGCCACGTCGATGGGCCAGTCCGATCCCTCGCACAAGAGTTCGAGCGGCTCAACCGGCCTCTACCCCTCGGAAAGTAATCGTCGCCACACGTTCAACGCGCCCGTCGACCTCAACGTCTTCCACGACGACGTCGGCCACAACCGCCGAGGAAGCGATAGCACCGGAGGACGGATCTCGTCGACTGGGAATCGCCGACTGCGCGAGACCCTCGACGCCGCTCCCCCTTTCGCTCGGATGCGAACGAGCGACAGCTCGGCTTCAGTGACGTACGAGACGGGCGACGAAGGCTGGGCTACGCCCATGACTTCTCGAGTCTCGCCATCGCGTGCGAGCAGTCGGATATCGGTGTCGGCGGGGCAGATGCGCAGCGAGGCGGGACGTGAGTGGGGTCGGGAGAGCCAGCGTCTCTGGCTTGCTGAGGACGCCGAAGATCGACCGCCTTCGCCGCCGCGATCGGAGTCGGTCGATAGGACGCTGAATGGCACGTCTCCTCGCAGCGCGCGACGCAACAGCCACGGAGGAAGTCTCCCCAGTCGTCGGTACACCCATACGCCCGACCTCTCGCTCGACGGCCGTACTTCCGACTTTGCTCTTCGGCGAGGACTCAAGACCAACTCGACGAGCGGGAACGAGACGTCGACTTGGTTCCCTGCGACGCCGGAACGCATGTCCCATCGTCGTCCTGGAGTTGCCCCTCGCTTCAGCACGCGCGAAGGCGAGTCCGAGTTCGAGAACGACCCGATGTCGAGCTCGTCGGCGAACATGGCGGCGATTCGAGGAATGGACAAGCTCGAGATCTTCTTCAAGTGAGCTTCTCTCCTTGCCTGTTTCGACGCGCTTGCTAACGAGCTCCTGAAAGGTATGCTGCGATGAAGGCTGCGCTGGAGAAGGCCGAGCTCGAACGGGACGCTTTGATGGACGCGCTCCAGGAGTCTCGCGCGGCGCTCAACGACGTTCGAGGACAGCGAGACACGCTCAGCATGGAGGTACGGAGGGACCGAGGGACTGCGCGACAGCTGAAGAAGGTGCGTTTGCGATTGCTTGCCTGGCACAGCTCGAGCTCACCTCGTTTCTTTTGCAGTTCTTGGGAAGCGACACCGACACGTACGGCGACCAAGTCGAAGATCTCGCTCGAAGTCGCCACACCTGGGAGATGCGCGCGCGGGACACGCAGGAAGACCTCGAGCGTGCGAAGGACGAGAGGGAGGCGCTGCGCATCATGGTCCTGGACGGAAGGGACCGCGAGGAGCTTCTGGAGCGCGAGTCTCTCATCCTGGCGACTAAGCTCGCCTCGACGAGCTCTCGGCGCAAACCGCAGGCGCGCGCGACGGCAATCGCCACCTCCGAAGAGGGCGACACTTCCCCCCGACGCACCCTCGGCTCCTCCTCTCCCCCTCAACGCGTCGCCAGCGCCGCCTCCGCCGTCAGCCGTCTCCATCAACTCTCGTCTTCCCCCGCCCTTACCGCCCTACCCACCCGCACTCACTCCCGCGCCAACTCCCGCACCAACTCTCGTACCAACTCTCCCGCCCCAAACTCCCCTGCGCCAAACTCCCCCGCACACTCCTCGGATCCCCCATCGCCCTTCAGCCAGTCCCAAAACCCCCAGCTCTCCACCCCGGCCTCGAAGCTCGCCGCCGCCTACCGCACGCGAGATCCGTCTCTCACGTCGTCGCCGGAGCTTAACGTCGCCTCGCTTGGGGAGTTCGGATCGCCCTTGATGCACGAGACGCTGGCATTGGGCGGGAAGAGCAGCTACGGCTCGATCGACAGTCCCATCAAGCCTCGAGGGATCCCCACGCTCCGAGGCAGCATCAGTCGCTTAGGACTCCCCAGGCCGCCGACGTTCACGTCCGCCATCCCCTCCGCCTCCACCGTTGCCGTGACGCAAGCGGAACGCCTCCGACGCGTCTCGAACACCACCGTCTCGTCGACCAAGTCGAGCGACTTTGGGGATCATCTCCCTCCTCCAGGGGAGCGGGAGTGGAACCCGAGCGGGAGCAGTGCGGGGACGATGCCAGAGCTGGACGAGAAGGATGAGCGGTTCCTCAGCGATTTGAGTGGGCCGTTTCAGGAGCAGGAGGTGTAGGAGAGGAGGTTGTGTAGCGAGGAGGAGGGAAGCAGCGCCGCCAGTAGCGGTATTATTTGCGGGGCCTGGAGCCGAGTGTTGTTTGGCTGTAACAAGCCCCAGTCGTATTCATCGGACTAGCGAGCGAGCACCTTTCGTGCGAGAGGGAGGAAAGAAGGGGAAAGAGATGGATGCTTCGATCAAAGATGCCCTTGCGAAAGACCTCGAGGCTAGATTGACAGCCCAGCGACTCCGTTCTCGAGATTGGCCTCGTCTTCCTCGTCCGCTTCGCCACTGCGCGAGGAGGATTAGTTGGATCTGGGAAGGAGAGGGAGAGGAGCGGACTCACCCCGATCCTTGCTCGTCCTCATCGACGAGAGCGTCGTTCGTCGCAGCGGCCTTCTTCTTCTTGGGCTTCTTCTTCTTCTTCGGTTTAGCTTCAGCTTCCGGCACTGCACGAAGGTCCATCAGGTCAAGGACAGGGAGGAGGAAGGAGCGAAACGCACCGACAGGTCCACCAGCGAACGATGCTCCTCCAAACACCTCCCTCCTTCGATTGTCCTCCACTTCATCGCACGAGTTCGGCTGCGGCCCCGCGACACTTCTCTTGAGGAATTCGAACCACCCCTCCGCCATCGCTGGCTCCAATCGCTGAACAGCCACACCCAACGGAGTCGTGATTGACTGCAGTGAGAGAGTTAGTCGCGTTCCTGCAGCCAGGGGACGAAGGACGTACGTCGATGCCTCCCTTCCCACTCTTGAGGCTTGCGAGGTTCACAATCGAGACCATGACATGTCCGCGCGGGACGACCTTGAGCCCTAGCTGGTTTGCCAGTCCATCCTGCGTGATCGAAGTCTTGAACCTCGCCATCTCGAAGTCGGCACCACGGCTGTGACCTCCGTAGCACATCTTCGCGATCGCATCGTGCGTCAAAAGCCCTCCGTCGATGAGGCGGAACTGCTTCCTCAATCCCCTGGGGAGATGATCGAACTCCCAGTGCAGGAAGAAGGTATGAGTCTCGTGCAAGCGCGCAGGAGAGCCAAGCGTGTACGCGGCGCGGGCGATGAATCCAAGCTCGTACGCGAGAGGTCCGTCGGCGAAATCGGCCAGGGCGTCATAGCAGAGGGCCTGGTGAGGTTGGGAGAGGGATATGGCTTGCGTGGCGGCGAAATTCTCGACTTGGTGCTTGCAGATCAGCTTGTGTGCCTTCCAGTCGCCTCTGCGGGCGGAATAGAGTCAGTAGACAAACGGCAGGGAGCCACGCTCGTCCTCGAGGCAGCAGTGACGAGGGAGCTTACGCTGTATTCAGGACTGCAGTAGGTAGCTGTCTTGCATCGGGAGCAGTTGAGGAGCCGGCCTGGCAAGGCGAACTCTGCGCGGGGGAGAGGTGAGGGGAGTCGCGAAGACGTGGAGGGTGGACGCGCTAACCTCTCTTCCCGCATCCCATGCACATCTTGTCCAGTGGAGGAGCCATTGAATACTGGCAGAGAACGCTAGAAGCAGGCCCCGGAGGTGCAGAGAGAGGGACTACGCCAGCTGAACCGAAAGTTCGAAGGAGCGGGGGATCCCCCAACTTCGAGTTGGAAGACCTACACCCTCGTCTCAAGGCAACCTCACCGCTTGGATTCCAGCGCAAACGTGGCTTAAAACACAGTAAACCCCAACCGCGTTCGAATGATCAACTTTCACCCAGTAGAGCTCGAGGTCCAGTGGCAATTATGAGAGCTTCCTCTCCGTCAATGCGGACACGTTCTCCAAACCTCCCGCAGCTGCTCGCCAAGCAGGTGTTGAGCAGTCTGTAGAGTCGTGTAGCTACCTTCAGAAAGCGAGGAGCTGTTCACGCAAGGAGAGCTCAGCGCGTTCAAGAACGGGTGATGCGGAGTCGAAGGTCGCCTGCGGCTCTTT
Source organism: Glaciozyma martinii (assembly GCA_025758715.1). Lineage (NCBI taxonomy): Eukaryota > Fungi > Basidiomycota > Microbotryomycetes > Kriegeriales > Camptobasidiaceae > Glaciozyma > Glaciozyma martinii. The sequence continues at coordinate 7,038 of JANGFH010000516.1, read as the reverse complement.
CTGCGGAATGAGGAGCTCTCCTCGTGTAGCGGTGCAGGAATAAAAGTGACAAGAGGACGGATTCGGCTTCGGCTGGAGGGAGTCGCACTTTTATTCAGCTCTCTCGCTTGAATGAGGCACGCCTCCTCGCCGTTGCTGGTCCTCCGGCTCCTGCAGCTGATTAACGCAAGTCGTTCCCGCAGTTGGTTTCTTCCTTCATCTTATAGAGGGAAGGAGCGGGGTGAGAAGAGAGCGCAAAGTCCGTCGCGGCAAGCACTCCTTCGCTCGATGGTCGTTCGCTTCCTTGCCCCAGGCCAGCTTGTGCCCGGGAAAGTTGAAGAACGCGCCCGTCCCCACAACGCTGACGAGTTAAATGATCGAGCGAAGGGGTTGGGGCGGAGAGATCGAGAAAGAAGCGAGAGCAGAGGTCGCTCGCTCAGGCAACTCGCTCAGACAGCGGGTTTGACCCAGCTCGTCGCTTCCACCATTTCCATTGATGCTGCACGAGAACTGCAGGGAGAAGAAGATGATCAGCTCTGAGGGAAAGAAGGGAGGCGAACGTAGCGACGCACTTGCTGACCGCGCCCCCAAAGAGCGATCCCCACGCTCAAAGATCCTCCTCCTCAGCTGCTTCGTCGCTGCGAGAAAAGTCGTCAGTACCGCACCAGCAGGTAGGCGAGTGTTTAAACGCACTCTGAGCCCTCATCAGCAGCTGCCGAAGTCGAGACCGCCGACTTCTTCTTCTTCTTCCTGGGTTTCTTCTTCTTCCCTCTCGCAGTCGCAGCTGGAGGAAACCGTCAGCGAGCTGGTAGCAGAGGGTCTCGAGAGAGACGCACCAGCACCATCGTACAACACTCCCGAGAGCAGCTCCTCCCTTCGGCGCGCAAACACCGCTTCGCACGAAGCAGGCGGCGGCCCTGCCAAGCTCCGCTTCAAAAATCCCAACCAGTCCACCTCATACTCCGTTCCGGACCCCGTGACGTAGGAAGCGCACGCGCGCGTGATGCTCGCCACCTCCCCGTGGCCTCCATTCTTCTTGAGCGTCGCCCAGGAAACCACCCCGAGCAATCCAGAGCCCTCCCCGACACGCTTGACCGTGGTCCCAATCATTTGCGCGAGCTTGTCCTGCGTGAGTCCAGCAGCAAGGTGTGTGGCCTGCTCCGCGTTCAGAGGATTCCGGCCACAAAATTTCCGCTGCATCTCCTCGTGTGTGGCGAGACCGCCGTCGAGGAGGGTGAACTGCTTGCGGAGCTCGGTGGGCTGGTGATCGAAGGAGAAGTGGAACCAGAGGGTGTGAGTCTTGTGGAGGTTCGTGTGGTTGGTGAGACGGTAGGCGGCGGGTAGGGCGAAGCCGATCTCCGAATCGAATGGGCCAGTTTTTTTTTGCGAATTCGTCGAGTTGGGCGAGGCAGAGGGTGTAGAGAGGAATCGAGAGGGCCTTGGATTCGATCCCATCGTTGACCGAGCGCTGGTGAAGGCAGAGGGGTTGATGGAGTGCCCAATCTTTCTTCTGCCGTTCCACGAGCGCAGTCAGCAGAGCGCAAGGGAAGTATGTGGAGGAACTTGACTCACCATGCAGGACACAGTACAGTAGCCCACTATCCCGCATCCCAGACGGCAATCGACGAAGGCACCTGGAGACGATACCCAACCAGCTCAGTCAGACTGGGAAGCAGGAGGAGGAGGCAAAGCGACGCACCCGCCCTATGGCAGCGGAAGCAGAGCATTACGATGGTTCTGAGGAAGCAGAGCAGAGTCGAGAGACCAGAGTTGTGGGAGGAGGACGAGACGAAGGCGGAAGGCCAAGCTCGAAGAAGAGCTCGTCGCGTCCTCGCTGACCCTCCCTCTTCCCTCAACGCCGACTCACAGCAACACCATGGCCGCTGAACCCGCTCACTCTGAAGACGTCGAGATGGTCGAAGCCCCAGCAGCGCTCGAGAAGGGCAAAGGACGAGAGGCTGGGCTCAGCACGCTCGCGCTCGACGCCCGTTCGTCCCTCCCGCCCCCCGCACGATCAGGACTCACCTTGTTCTTCGCAGTGCCCTGGGTGGAGAAGTACAGGCCAGCAACCCTGGATGACGTGGTCGCGCACGGCGACATCATCTCGACGAGTGCGTAGACGCGCTCCGAGCTGGGAAGGGGGGAGCTGACCCCGCCTTTGCAGTCGACCAGTTCATCGCCAAGAACCGCGTGCCGCACTTGCTCTTCTATGGGCCTCCTGGTACGGGCAAGACGAGTACGATCCTAGCGGTCGCGAGGAAGATCTACGGGGACTCGGCGGCGCTCAGGAACAACTGCTTGGAGGTGAGTGGAGCTGTGGGAGCTTCAGGGTGGGACCGGAGCTGATTGGTACTGCAGCTTAACGCGTCAGATGACCGTGGTATTGACGTTGTGAGGGAGCAGATCAAGAACTTTGCGAGCACGAGGATGACCTCTCAGGGGAGGTGAGTCTGGGAGCTGCAGCACGGGCAGGAGGGCTAGGGAGCTAACAAGATTTCTACAGTGCGGGATTCAAGCTCATCATTCTCGACGAGGCCGACATGATGACCCAAGCAGCTCAGTCCGCGCTCCGACGAGGTGAGCTCCTCCGCTGTCGTACTGGCGGGTGTGAGAGCTAACGCGCGCCTCGCAGTCATCGAGCAGTTCACGAGGAACGTTCGCTTCTGCATCATCTGCAACTACGTGAACAAGATCATCCCCGCCGTCCAATCTCGCTGCACTCGCTTCCGGTTCGTCCTTTCGCCCCTCGCTCGAAGCCCCAGCTGATCCACGCCTCCAGGTTCGGTCCCTTACCAAAGGCAGAGGTGGAGAAGCGTTTGAAATTTGTTGCGCAGGAGGAGAAGTGCGTTTTCTTGCTCTGCAAACCCTGGCTCGCACGCTGACCTTTCGCGCACAGGGTTAACCTCACCGAAGACGGCCGCCAAGCTCTCCTCAAGCTCTCTCGCGGTGACATGCGACGAGCTCTCAACGTTCTCCAGGTCCGTCTTCTTCTCAGTTGGCCTTCCCTGCAGCTCACCCTTTCTCCCACAGGCATGTCACGCAGCGTACGAAGTGACCGACGAGACGGCGGTCTACAACTGTACCGGGAACCCTCACCCTTCCGACATTGAGGAGATTGTGGGATCGATGATGAACGAGTCCTTTGAGACGAGCTACCACCGTGCGTTTCTTCGCCCTCGTGCTTGCGCGATGAATCGAAACTGACCTCTGCGAACACAGACATCTCGACTCTCAAGGCCGACAAGGGACTCGCGCTTCAGGACATCATCGCAGGGATCTACGACTTTATCGCCACCGTCGAGTTCTCGGCGCCAACCCGCGTGTACCTGCTCGACCAACTGGCTCAAGTCGAGTACGTCCTCTCCTCCTTTCCTACGCGTGCGCTCGCTGATCTCTTGGGTGCACAGGCACCGCTTGTCGACGGGAGGGAGCGAGAAGCTGCAGCTGACGGCGCTGCTGGGCGCGACGAAGATGTGAGTTCTCTCTCAACGACCTTCTTTTCGCGGGTACTGATGCTCGACCTCTCGCAGAGCCGTCGAACTTGAACCGAAGTACAGATCCTAGTCGTTTTCCTGCAACCCACCTCCTTTGTGCTTGTTCCATCAATCCTCGCGTTTCAAAAATGCATACTGAGTTTCAAAACACAGACAAGAACAACTGCTCCCCGAAAACACCCCTGCTCCCCGCTATCACTCCTCCCACTCTGCCCACGAAGTCGGGCTCGTGTACCCGAAGAAATCGTGCAGCAGCAAGCTGACGACATTGAACGCCGAGACCGTCTGCGCGCTCATCAGCTCGCCGCCCGACGCGCAGCCGCCAGAACCAACTCACCTCGGTCTCCATCGTCGAAATGAGCCGTTCGAACCCATTCACATAGTAAAGCCCTTGATCCGGCCTCACAGGTGCCAAATCACTCTCCTCCAGCACGGGCTCTAGGACGGGGTAGGCGTCCCATTCCTTCCTCCACGTCTTGCCGACGTTCCCACTCCCAAAGATCTCTCCGAGCAAGTCGTCCCCCAATCGCTTCGCCGAGAACATCTTGATGACGTGCCATTCTCCTTCTCCGAACCGCGCGCCGACGGCGGGGGAGAGGCGTTTGAGGTAGTTGAGAGAGTTGAATGCTGGAGGGAGGGGTGAGGAAGTGTCGAGGGTTGAGAAGATGGCTTTGGAGATGGTGGAGGAGGTAGGGAGGGAGAAGTAGGTGGGGGAGGGGGAGGAGGCGTTGGTGAGGATGAAGGAGACGTGTAGGTGGACGTAGGGCTGCGGAGGGATGAGAGCCGGGGCGCGCGAGTTGAGGATCTTGATTCCCGTTTGGTGGAAAGGTGCTGCGATGATCACGGCCTGCGAGGGGCGTTAGTTTTATCCGAGAGAGAGTAAAGGGAGACGTACGTCGTAGGTTCCTCCACCATCGTCAGTCCTGACGACCCACTGCGGCCTCCCTGCCACCCCATCCATCCGCATGATCTCACGCACTCTCGCCCCCTTCCCCATCCTCAGCGTCGCTCCACTCGCGCCCACGAACTGCTCAAAGATCCTCCTGTTCCCTCCCACGACCGCCGTAGCCCCGTTCGCAGCGAGGCTCACCAACGCTCCGAGACCGTGAATTTCCTCGACTGAGCTGCCGTAGTTTACCGCAGTCGCAGCGGCGATCAACTCGTTCGTGAAGAGGGGAGAGATGGAGTTAGAGCCAAAGTAGGAGGCGGCGGAGAGCGAGGCGGGGAGGGTGAGGTTCGTTGCGAGGGCGAAAGAGGCGAGGGAGGAGAATGGGCCGCCAGAGACGAAGGAGGGGGAGTAGAGGGCGAGGAAGGAGTCGACGGTCGTCTTGACGAGTGATCGTACGTAGAGAGGGGAGCGGCCGTATCGCCAGAACATCTTGCCGAGATCCCACCAGCCCCATCCGTTCGACTCCTTGTACACGAACGTCGTCCCGTCCCAGATCGAGATTCCGCCACCTTCCTCACCGGCGTGAGCGACCGTGCTGAGGTTGAAAAAGCGTACGGCCTTGGCGAGGTTCTTGTTCGCCTGGAATGTAGGTGGGTTAGCCAGCTCGTTGGAAGCGAGCGAGGGAGGACGCACGTCGACAAAGATGGAAGCTCCCAGCTCTACCGGCGCCTCAAAGTCGTCCTCGCCTTCCGGAGTCGCGTGGGGATCATCATTCCATGGCCAAACGACGGTCGACCTTCCTCCGACGTAGTGCAAGCTCTCGTAGATCGTCACGTCCGTCGCGAGTCCTAGCTTCTCCAACTCTCCAAAGTGGGAGAGGAAGAACGCAGCGGACGATCCTGTGCGAATAGGGAGCACGGCATCAGCACCTGTCCTTGAGCCCTCGAGGACGCACGAACCTCCGGCTCCTCCTCCAATGATGGCCACTCGGGGCGCCCTGTCCTGCATCCATAAAGCCCCAGCACCACTCTGTACATCGCCTAGCCGCTCGTGCGCCTCGAGATCAAAGGGGAACGGCGCCGCATTGTTGTTGTTGACGGGGAAGAGGAGCTGGGCGGAGGAGGAGTGGGAAAGGCTGAAGAGGACGACGCTGGCGAGGGCTGCGGCGGCGAGGAGTCGGGGACGAGAAAGGTGGCTGGAGGATGGCGTTGAGCTGCCGTGGAGGGGGAGGGCGGACGATGCCTTGGACGCCTTGGACATGTCGAGAGAGCGGGACCCGGGGGAAGGGGAAGCGCTGAGGGAAGCTTCGAGGCGGGCTGTACGAGCGTTCGAGGGTGTCGAGTCAGTCTTAAAGCAGACGGTTCGAGTAGAAGGAGCGTTACTTACCGGCTCCCTGGAGGACAAAGGGAGACGAGCGACGACGCCTCTTCTCCTCCGTCCACACTGCTCGTACTGCTCGACCTGCTCCAGGGGACCTTGCGCCATGCCAGAACTCTCCCAGTGAGTCCTGGGAGGACTGCCAGGCGCGCAGAACCGCAGCTAACCCAGTCCCAGCTCAAAGATCCCCTTCATCCCGCCTGAGGTGATGGAACAAATCCTTTCCCACCTCCCAATCGACAGCAAGCACTCGATCCGTACCTTGCTCGCCTGCGGACTCGTCTGGAAGCCTCGCTGCCTCGCGCGCTGGAAGGCCAGCTCCGACTCTCCCAACTCTCCATCGCTGCCTCAACTCGGAGCGGCAGCGTATTACGCTGCGCGAGCGAGGATTGATTCCGAGGGCGAGAGCTACATCTGCCAGCTGTGCGCGCCCACGAAGGCCTTTCTTCCGATCATCTCCAAGGCAGCAGCTCTCGGACTCGACATCTACGACGTTCTCGCAGTGCATACTAGGTGGGACGCAGCAGAGGTGGTGGAGCCGATTTCGGGGAAGAAGCGGCCCAAGGATTGGATCAATTTGCGCTACTGGGCTCGTGAGGTGGTCGGGGTGATCGTGCGAGAGGACGCCGTCCGGACCTGGGAGCGAATCGCTTATGGAGACGACATTCCCGATGGAAAGGCTTTGCTCGACGGCATCATGAAGTTCACGTTGAGTCCCTGTACCCACATCTCGCACGAGGTACGAGAGCTCTCTTCTCCGGGAACGCGCTAGCTGACCTGGTGCCCACCCAGTTCGGCCTCTACGCGGAATTACCCACGAATTGCTTCGTCAACATGGCGAAGAAGCTGGATTATCCTCCTCCCGGAGACTTCTTCACAATTACCTCGAACATCGTCGAGGGGATGGAACTTGCTGGTCTCTCGGGCGATCCGACGAGCGTAGGCCTGCACTGCATCGTCTCTGCGAACGACCTGCGACGCACCGCCGATGTCGGTTGGAAGGACGACCGCCTCCTCATGGCTCCGCACCTCGGTCACTGCTTCAGCAGGCGGGAAGGAGACAAGCTCGTTCCCACCGCCTGGCTCGCTGCGAGGTACCCCGACGGCTGAGGAGCGCGCTTGATGGAGGAGGACGAGGTCGCAATGGTTCAGTTTGTAGCTTGACCCACTGGCAGTGTCGAGAGGAGAGGAAGCGATCGTTTCCAACACTTCTCTCCTGCGAAGCGAGATGCTGTCCGACGATTTCGATGAACCCCTCCCACTCTTCTACCCCGGCGGAACCTCCTCCCTCCCCTCCCC
>JANGFH010000515.1:0-36400 GCA_025758715.1 Glaciozyma martinii | reverse complement strand
GGGAGGAGGCGGTGGAGGAGAAGAGGAGGTTGAGGGGGGAGGGAGTGGCGAGCCTTGGGTTGGATGTCGAGGAGTTGGTCGAGGAGGAGATGGGGAGTGCGAAGAGCGAATGATTGGGTCGTTAGTACAGTTGGGAGGGTGTCGAGGATGGCAATGCACGGCCTGTGTTGACAGCGTTTGTGGAGCGAAGGACGAGTGGCTCTACTGTGCGGGTGGCAAGCTGAGTTCGTGCGGCATGGAGAGCAAAGGAGTGAAAAGGAGAAGCTTGTCGAGGGGATCAAGGCAACACTCGCCGAGTGCAAGCCTCGTGTATGGCCCAGTGGCCGCAGGGAGGGTTCTTCAATCTGAGCGGGTTAAGGAGCAGAAGAGGAAGCGCTGAGCGGCGAGGACGAGCAGCAGTCTGCTTCCCAAGCTGAACCCATGCCCTCCTCGAATCCACGACGACGCAGAGGGGTAGCCACGACACCAGCAGCAGCCCACGGCTTCTCTCGCTTGCCCAACAACCAGCGGAGAGGGATGACGAGACCAGTCGTTGCAGCCCTGCAGCAAACCAGTCCACCCCACCCCAAAAAGCCCCGGAACAAAATGTAAGCCTCGTTTACACCTGCAGAGAGACCCAACGTCAGCTCCCCCGTCCGGCGACTCTGCAAAGCCAGTCGACGCACCTTGAATCCCTTCGACGCGCGACGTCCACGAGCCTTCTCGAACTTGCGTCCCTTGGAGATAACGTAGGGCTTCTTGTTCTTGTGGGGACCCATGCCTGCGTGAACAGCACCGTCAGCAACCGTCTGGAGCACCAGGAGAAGGAGGAGAAACGCACCGAAGTGACGGACCGACTCGCGGGCGTTCTTGGCACCGCGGAGGAGGAGGGTTCCGGATCCAGTGGGCTTGCGGAGGGCAAGCTGGTCAAGAGTGAGGCACTCTCCACCGGCAGCCTCGATGCGGGCGCGCGCCGTCTTGGTGAAGCGGAGGGCGGCGATCGAAAGCTTGGGGACCTCGAGGAGACGGATGTCGTCGGTGATGGTGGCGACGGCGACGATGATGTGGGTGGCGGAGAACTCCTTGTCGGACTTGGAGACCTGGCGAGCGACACGGGAGAGGGAGAGAGGGGGGCGGTTGACGCGCGACATATACAGGCGGCGGAGGATGACCTTGTTGAACTTGGAGTCGGTTCGGCGGGCGAGGAAGCGGTAAAGCTGTGTGGGAGCGCGCGGGTTAGTCCCCTGCCGTGTCGGCTGCTCTTCCCAGCAACAAACGCACCTTGACCAAGAGCGCGAGGTAAGGATCCTCAGACTTGGGCGCCGTTCGGTTTCCCTTCTTGACGTGGTGGTGCTTGATGTCGATTCCCTGAAGAGCAGGAACGGAGCGGGTTAGCTATCGTCCTCCATAGCATGGTCTTTGTGTGCTCCAGTCGTTTGGGGGAGAGAGGCGGAGGGGAGGAGAGGTCGTGTCGGGGTCACGGGAGGGGGGTAGTCGAGTCTGTCGATGTCGTCCTGCAGCACCTCCACCGCTCGCCCCAGTCCCCAGACTTGGCCAGCCTTCCCTCCAGTACCCAGTGCCTGCATCCTGCTGCCTCTCCCCCTCCCCAGTGCCTCTCCACCCCGTCCACCATCGATGTCGAAATTCTCTTCGACAAATTTGAGGTCTTGCTGGGCTTGGACTTGGACCGTTCGAGGGGCGGTTTCGGCGAGGTCGCGGGGAGGGTTCGGCTGGAGCACACGGCCAGAGCAGGGGAGAGTACGCACCATTTTGAGTCGAGGAGGAAGTTCACAAAGGGAGAAACCAGTCCTGAGGATGCGACCAAGTCCTCTCTCCTCGAAAGGAGGTTCTCCCTCTGAAAAAAAACCTGGATTCATCACATTCGATCAGTCTTCACTTCAACTTCTCTCCTCGACGAAAGGGATTCCTCCACCCACAACGCTCAAGGATGCACGCCGACGACGCCTCCGAAGAGCCTCAGCAGGCCGCCGCCACCGAGGAGCCTACCCTCGTCGCCCCCGAAGTCACCGAGGAGGCGCCCCAGGAGGACAAGATGGACTACCAGGAGGAAGCTGTCCGAGAAGGAAGCAGGGAGAGAGAGCGCAGCAGGAGCGTCAGGGCCAGCCCCCCGCCCCCAAGGAGGGAGTGAGTCCCTTCCCCCCGCACGAGCGCCCGACCCGCACTAACAAGCCCTCTTGCAGTGAACGCGGATCTGGAGGACCTCAGCCACCCGTCAGTCGCAGTCCCCCACGTCCTCCCCGCCGAAAGCTGACCTCGCCACAGACGCCTACCCCTTCCAACGTTCTCGGAGTCTTTGGCCTCAGCATTCGCACGCGCGAGAGGGATCTCGAGGAGGAGTTTGGCCGTCACGGGCGCGTCGAGAAGGTCGTGATCGTCTACGACCAGCGGGTTCGTCTCCCTGCGCCCTCATCACCGGTGGGGACAGTTCGCTGATTACTTCTCGCAACAGTCTGAGCGCTCCCGAGGCTTCGGCTTCGTCACCATGCGCGATATCGCAGACGCAGAGCGCTGCATTGCCGAGCTCAGCGGAATGGTTCGTCCTGCCCCTCTCCCTTCCTCCACATTGCTAACCTGGCTCTTCGCAGGACCTCCACGGCCGCCGCCTCCGCGTCGACTTCTCCGCCACCGTCAGGCCCCACAACCCCACTCCCGGAGAGTACCGCGGCGCAAAGCGCGACGACGAGTACCCCTCTCGCGGAGGAGGAGGAGCGCCCGCTTACGGCGATCGCTGGGCCGCCCCTCCCCGTCGTGACGATCGCTACGGTGGAGGTCGCGACGACCGCTACGGTGGAGGCCGCGACAGCCGCTACGGCGGAGGGCGTGACGACCGTTACGGCGGAGGCTACCAGCGTTCCGACTACCGCGGACCTGGGAGGGAGAGCTACGGCGGGCGGGACGGAGGAAGGGAGAGGGAGAGGAGCAGGAGTCCCCCGAGGAGGCGCAGGAGCTACTCGAGGAGCGTCAGCCCCAAGAGGGAGAGGAGGGACAGCCCGAGCAGGGAGGACTACGGAGCCGAGAGGTCGGTCCCGCCCCCCAGGGAAGGATGGTGAGCTATGGTGCGCCTGGCTTCAAGACTCGCCTCCTTTCTCGAAGCGGAAGCTCTCGAGCACGGTTACTCATTCAGCTCGCCCTTCTTCCCCCCCTCCCCCTCCCCCGTTCCCAGATTTCGCCTTCTCCTCCTCAATACGTACAATACAAAACAAAAACGCCCCTTCGCTGCCCTTCGACTTGCCCGCTTTTCGTCAAGACCTCCCAAGACGCGAAGACGACTCCCTCCTCCCCCTTATTCCTATCCCCTGTCGTATCGTCTTTCCCCCTCCCCCTTCTTTCGATCTAGGCCTCCTCAAATTCAAAGCAAAGCGCAAAGCGTCGCACCACATTCAGCAGATCCGGTTCGCGACCCCCAAGATCTCGAGGAACGAAGAAGTCGTCGGCGTGCTCTCGCTCAAGTCTCTCAAGTCTCTCAAGGCTCGCAAGACCTGGCGATTTCGACGAGGTGGTCGATCGCTGCGGCGCAATGCTCGTGTTGGCGGTCAAGCTCTGCACGAACGAGCAAGTGCGAAAGGACGACGAGAACGCTCGCAATCTTCTCCAAGCTCTCGCCCTCGCTCAAGCACTGCGCGACAAGACGAGAAGATAGACGACTGCGAAAGCGCGTTTGCGTATTGCTATACTATGCGAAGGGGAGGGGACTAACGAGAAACGAACTGGGGGAACTGCAAAAACAAGACCTTCAACCACCCCTCTCCTGCTCCCCGCACCGCTCCATCCCCGTGAGGATCGCCACGATCCTCGCCAACCTCCTCACCTCGGCCTCGAGCGCCTCGTTCCTCTCCTCTCGCTCCCTGAGTTCCCTCCCCTGCTCCCTCCTCCCCTCCCTCTCCCCGCTCCTCCTCGCTTCCTCCTGCTCCACCCCACTCCCTCCCTCGACCCCCGACGGCGTCGAATCGGCCTTCCGCCGAAGAGAGAGTAAAGAAGCGAGACTTCGCGCCGCGGGGAAAGGGACGGGAACGATAGAAGTGGCGGCTAGGTCATCGAAATCGGATGGAGAGGGTGGGAAGGAGGTAGGGCGGAGAGTTGGGGAGCCGAGGGAGGAGGGGGTGCGAGGGGAGGAGAGGGGTGGGGAGGTCTGCGTCGAGGTGGTGCGGTGGAGAGGGGAGAATTGGGTCGCTGCGTCTTTGCGAAGAGGAGGGTTCGAGGAGAGGGGCGCTGCGCGCTGGTTCTCCTTCCCTCTTTCGACAATCCCTCCCCCCGCGAACGACTCCTCCTCCCTCGCTCCCGCGAAGAACTCCCTCTCCTCCTGCTCCTCCCCGCTCCCTCCGATCGCCAAACCCTCGCACCCCGACGAGCTAAGAAAGGTCGACCTCTCCCTCTCCCCCTCCGACGGCGACACTCGCGGCGAAGGAAGTGACTGCGTCCTCTCATGCGCCGGTGCGAGATGGAGCGCCTGGGGCCCTGGTACGCGGGTAAGAGGCGCGTAGGCGCGCGAGGGGGAAGGTCGAAGGGTATGGGGATCTCGAGAGCTGCGTCTGACGTGCGAGGGGCTGGCGGGCGGGAGGTACTGGAGGGAGCTGTTGGACGAACTGCTCGTTCCTTCTTCCGAGCGAGTTTGGCGAGTCGGGGGAGAGGGGGTGGGGTTGCCGAAGGTGTTGCGATGGGTGAGGGGAGGGGCAGGGGAGGGGCGCTGCGTTGGTCGGGTCCTGGGGACGTGTGTGAGGACTTCGAGAGTGTCGAGCTGGCTCGGGTGGAGTCCTCGCGGGGTCTGCGGATCTTCCTCGTCCTCGTCGACCTCTTCGCTCTCCCACCTCGAGTGCGCGTGGGCCCAGGGGAAGCCGTCGTCCTGCTCTGAATCCCCGAGAGCCGTCGCGTCGAAAACGAAGTTCGAGTCGGTCGAACCCTTCCTATGGTACCCTCCCCGGTACGAAGAGCCGTACGAGATTGAGCGCTGGACCCTGCTCCGCTCGTTGTAGAACGTTCCGGTGGACGAGGCGGTTTGAGGGCGGGGAAGGTCGTCGTCTGATGAGGGGTGGGGGGTAGCGGGTACGCTGGCGGAGGTCGAGCGGCAAAGGAGAGAGCTCGAAGGTTCGATGGGGGAGGTGGTGTTTGTATCTGGAAGAGTAGAGGAGAGCGGGGCGAAGGTGGCTCGAGGAAGAGGTGGAGGAAAGTCGTCCAATTGACGGGAGGACGGGATCGAGGAAATGGAATGCTGCGAGTGGTTGCGGCGGAGTCGGTGGGATTGAGGTGGGGAGGAGAAGGATCGCGCGCTGGGGGTGGAGCTTTCGAAAGTGGAGATCTGGACCTCGTCGCGACGCTCGCGATTCCTGAGCTGGGAAGGAGGGGCAGATACCGGAGTGTGGATCTGCCGAGAGGAGGACGCCGTTTCGATCGAAAGGTCCGGTGGTATTGGAGGCGGAGGGCGGTGATCTCGCAGGGGCTGCTGGTACCGAGGTCCGGAGGTGGAGGGAGGACGACTGCGAAGCGAGTGGGGAGCCCACGAGCCGCTTGGGGTTTGGTGGGAAGAGGTGCCTGGAATCGGGGATACGCTGACTCCCGAGTCTGAGGGGCGTGCGATGGGTGGGTGGGGAGAGACGAGCGCTGCGAGGGAGAGAGGGGAGGGAGGGGCAGTTCGCTTTCGTCCTTTGCCGCCAAAGAGGCTCGAGAATCCCAACGTCCAAGGTCCCTTGCGCTGCCCTCCGCTTCCCAACCCTGGCGAAACTGGTGCCGGAGGTTCCTCCCTCGCGTACGCGTCGTGAAGGCTGGGGGCCGAGGCGGAGGCTGAGCGCGTTCGGAGAGCTGCAAGGGACCGCTTCCGAGGCGTGCGGAGGGGTGGAGTTTCGGAGACGCTAAAGCTGGAGACCGTGTCGTAGACGGAAGGAGAGTAGGACGGGAGTCGGTCTGCGCGAGGGAGGAGCGAGGGTCAGCTCAGCTTGGCCTGGCATCGGGTGAGCCAGGTCGAGGACACCTCCTCCAGGCCCACTGCAGCCTCTGGTTCGCCAAAGACCCACTCACCTGTCCGTGTAGCCGCTTCGCTCAGTACCTCGAGGCTGTCTCCGCGCCGTCGCCAGTCGTCGTCGTCGTCTCGTTCCTCTCCCCCTCCCCGTTGAGAGCAGGCGTCTGACGAGGGAGGGACGAGAGAGTGCGGCCGCCAAGGAGAGAGCTCCTCTGACATCCTGGCAGCTACGTACGAGCGTGCGAGGACGCGTTCAGGAGGAGGGAGACCCAGGATATTCACCCCAAGTCCCCTTGCAGATTCAGAAACAACTCTGAGTATTTTGGTGCGAGTTCAATCGGGACTTGGACGTTTTTTCGCTCCTCTCAACCCTCGTCCCCTCCCCTCCCCAACCGCTCCCTTACAGACCTTCGCAATCATGTCTGCCTTCGCCAAGCTTTACATGGTAAGCAGTCGTTCAGACGCGTTCAGACGGCGACTCTGGAAGAAGTTCTCCCAGAACCAGCGGATGGCCACGGGGGAGCACGGGTGTCACTGGGGAGGAGCAGGGACGCTCGAGGCGGACTGACGGTCAACTTGGGGAGGAATCCTGACTGTTTGGGGACCGGGGAACGTCGTTGAAGAACCGCATCGTCACCACTCTTGGGATTCGAGCTGACCTTGTCCTTTCGCTCCCACAGTACGAGAAGAACCCTCGCGCGCGCGTCGTGCAGGTCGTTGCCGCCTACGAGGAGCTCGTTCTTGAGATCGTCCCCACCAACCCCTTCGCTGAGGGAGGAGCTGGAGCCGAGTACCTTGCCAAGTTCCCTCTCGGACTTGTGAGTCAAGTTATCGCGATGGCGCCGAGGATAAGGAGCTGACGTGGGTGCTGTGTACAGGTCCCCGCCCTTGAGAAAGACTCCTTCAAGCTCACCGAGTCTGTCGCCATTGCCACCGTGAGTTTGCCCTTTGAGCGAGATTGCGAGAACGTGCCGCTGACTTGCTTTTCTGCAGTACCGTCCGTCCTGGTACCATCTACGGTCCTCACAACCAAACTAACCCTTTTCGTGTTGCAGTCGCCACCCTCAACAACAAGGCTGGCCTTGCCGGAGCCAACAAGGAGGATGCCGCCAGCATCCAGCAGTGGGCCCAGTGTGCGTTTCGCTCCCGTCCTCTTCTCGAAACTCTCGCTGATCCCTTCTCGATTCGTTAGGGACCAACGCTCACTTCCTCCCCTCCATTGGAGCCTGGTTCGGCCCCCTTCTCGGCCGCTCCCCCTACAACAAGGTCGCCGTCGAGGCCGCAAAGGCCAAGGTCGAGTCGCTCTCCGCGTACCTCGAGAAGACCCTCGCCGACAAGACCTTCCTCGTCGGAGACCGCATCTCGATCGCCGACATCTTCGTCGCCTCCGCCCTCACCCGTGGTTTCGAGTTCGTGCGTCGCCTCCTCTTCCCTCCCCAAGCTCTCGCCACTGACAACCCGTTCCGCTCTCAGGTTCTCGACGCCGCCTACCGCACCGCCCACCCCAACCTCCTCCGCTACTTCAACACTGTCGCTCACCAGCCTCAGTTCCTCTCCCTCGCCGGCGAGCCCACCCTGATCGAGAAGGCCATCGTCTACACTCCCCCCAAGAAGGAGGCCAAGGCTCCCGCCGCCGCCGCTGCCCCCAAGGCGCCCAAGGCTGCCAAGCCCAAGGAGGACGATGAGGAGGAGCCCCTTGTCGCCGCTGAGCCCCGCGCGAAGCACCCCGCTGAGCTCCTTGGTGCCCCCAAGAGCTTCCCCCTCGACGAGTGGAAGCGCCAGTACTCCAACAACGATACCCCCGTGCGTTCCTTTCGCGATTCGAGCAGGGACGGAAGCTGACCGTGGCCGTTTTTCTCTTTTGGGCGCGCTCAGGTTGCCCTCAAGTGGCTCGAGGAGAACTTCGATGCTCAGGACTACTCGCTCTGGAAGGTCGTCTTCAAGTACCCTGAGGAGCTCACCCAGGGTTCGTCGCCGTTCGCCCAGTTCTCTCGCAGCCGCTAACGAATTCCTCGCGTCGCGCAGTCTTCATGTCCGCCAACCTCATCGGTGGATTCCACAACCGTCTCGAGGGCTCCCGCAAGTACCTCTTCGGCTCCGCCGCCGTCTACGGAGAGAACAACAACTCCAAGATCGCTGGAGCTTACCTCATCCGCGGTTCCGGTGCGTCCTGTCTTCCTCGCTCCATACGGTTCAAAACTGACGTTTGCGATCCCCAATAGACCCCAAGGCCGTCTTCGACGTCGCACCCGATTTCGAGTCGTACGAGTACACTCCCCTTGACTTCAAGGCTGACCGCGAGTTCATCGAGAACTCCTGGTCTTGGGAGAACGAGTTCGAGGGAATGAGTGCGTCACCCCCCCCCCCCCCCCCTTTTCCTTCTTTCGCCCTGGACACGAGCTGATTCGTTTTCGCCTTCTGCAGAGTTCGCGGACGGCAAGGTCTTCAAGTGATCGGCTCGTTTTGCTGCAATCATTCGTTCGTCGTTTATGAGGACTTTGCTTGCGAGAGGATGCGCCACTGCTTGCCGTTTTTCGCTACCTCTCACACTCTCGTTGCGTTGCCACTGCTCTTTTCTTGCGCTGCCCTTGGCCCTCTTCGAACCAACCCCCCCGAACCTACAACCAACCGCGCGAATCCCTCCCCATTCCCTCGCCCTCCATCCCCGCTCAACCCTCCTGCTTCCCACCCCGCCTCGCCCGACAATACCCCACGCACATCACCCCCATCGCCACGAGCAACAGCACGTCAGCCCCAACAACGCCCCAACTCGCGGCGCCATACGTCGCAGAGGTGTTGGGCTGAGTATCGACGTGGAACTTGATGATCGTCAAGACTACGAAATCGAGTACGACGATGAGGGTGGTTAGGAACCAGGTGAGGAGGGTGGCGAGGGTTGTTGTGAGGTGGTGGGAGGGGAGGAGGGAGAGGGCGGAGGCGAGGAATGTACTTCCTGGCAAGAAGGGGGTGAGAGGGGACTGTGGGAGGGGTGGGGACGGACCTGTGGCGAGGGGGTGGAGGACTAGAGCGCCCGTGAGGCGGATGAAGGTGGGCGAGTAGGAGGAGTGGGTCAGGGTGAGGGCTCCTTGGGGGTCGTAGCCGATCGTGGGGGATGAGCAGATGGTTCTGTGGGCAAAAAATGGTCAGATTATACTGTGTGGTGTGTTGGACTGGGGAGACTCGCCCGTTGAAGCCGGCGAGGTTCGAGGTGCAGGATCCGAGAGCGCCGAAGGAGATGGTTGTCCCGTTGGCGAGGGTGGCCTGCGGAGGATGAGGTGGTTGGACAGGGAGCCCTGGGTGATAAGTAAGCTCACCTTGAGGAGATAGATCTGAGAAGTCACTGGGGAGGAGAGCGACGAGACGAGGAGCAGGACGCCACTGACGAACAGGAGGAATGTTGCCTGTTCGCAGCGAGCAAAAGTCTGGTCAGCGCGTCGTCCACTTTGCTTTGACAGAGCACGTACAAATTGGTTGTAACTGAGTTGCTCCATGATGAGAAAAGAGGGAGGGCTCGTCGAAATGTGGAGCGAGGTGCGCGAGCGAGGTGGCGAGATGGCGGCGGAGCAGTCGGTCGTCTTCTCGTCCTCTTCTTGAGCTGTTATGGGGCGTTCACGGTCTCTTCCTGCCAGAACACACCTGGGGAGGGAAGGGAAAGAGGAGGGAAGCGGTCTCGTGCCCTCCACGGCCCCTTCTCTCCGCAGGGACCCAGTGGGTGCCTCTGTCGCTCTCTTACTCTCTCTCTGTTCCTGCCTCGTGTGGTTGATTTCGTGTCAGCTTGCTACGATAAAAGTGCACAGAGCGAGGACGATCCTGACCGGCGGCGGGATCTGCCAACGCTGCTCGGTCGCTCGCTTTCCTGGGTTCGCTTTCAAGTCGCCGTGGTTTCCTTGGGGAGAAAGCGGACTGGGAGCAGCAGAGCGTACAGGGATCTGAGAAGAAGATTGCTGCAAATCTGCATAACTCATTGCGAAGCTGTCAACTTGAACCCAAACATTCCTCCTCCCCCTTCAATAGTGCTGATGCTTGCGACTGCGCCTGTCCGAGATACAGCTAAAGCCTGCGAAGTTCCAAAATCTCATCAGCGCAAGCTTATACTAAGAAAGATTAAACTCACAAGTGAAAATAGCTCCTAGGAAGAGACACGCGAATGCCCCAACGACGCACCAGATCCCCGGACCGTAGGCTGCCGTCGCGTTCGTCTCCTTCTCGACGTGGCCTTTGACGGCAGTGAAGATGAAGAAGTCGATGACGAGGAGGACGAGGACGAGGAGCCAAGCCAGGATGGTCCAGAAGACTGCGACGAAGAATCCGAGGCGGTTGGATAGGCCTGCGATGAGGAATGCGAGGAATGCGACGCCTGGAGAAAAGGGTCAGCTGGGAGGTCTTGAACCACGCAGAACTACTGACTTGTCGTTACAGGGTGCAGTACGAGTCCCTTCGTGAGGTTCTCCAGCGAGGGAGAGGTGTAGGTCGAATCGGAAGTTGTTGCCGCGATGATTCCAGCGACGTCGTAGCCGAGAGCTGCGGAAGAGCACACATCCCTGTAACGAAAATGATCCAGTCAGCTCTCCTTCCTCCCAGCGTCCTTCCCTCGCCAAGTTCACGCACTCACCCTCCAGAGCCGGCGACATCCACCACGCAGTAGCCGAGAGCTCCAAACGAGATACTGCTGGTGTTGGCGAGCGTGACCTGCGTCCTAGGTTAGCGCTCATCTCTCCGCACCGTCCAGTGCAGCTCACCTTGAGGAGAGAGATCTGAGAAGTCACAGGAGAGGTGATGGTCGAGACGAGGAGGAGAACGAAGGAGACGAAGAGAAGGAACGTTCCCTGGGATCCGTCTTAGCTGCTTTCGTGGAGGAGGACGGTTGGATCTCACAAAGTGGTGGAAGCCAAAGCACCCCATCTCAAGGAACGCGGAGGAGGAGCTGGCGACAACTGGGGAAGGGAGGCCTGGAGCACGAGCGGGACGCGGGGGGTGCTGGAGAGGGTTGGTTAATGGATGACTGGCTGGCACGTGTCGGAGTGAGTGTTGCGGCTCGTTGTCGTTGGGAGAGAGAGGAGGAGGAGAGGAGGTCAAAACAGTCCCTCCTCTCGAGCTCGAACCTCTTCGCTCCAGATCCACGTTCGTTCCTCGATTTCGAGTATCCCCTGCCTGCCAAAGCAAGCCCCAGCTTCCACAAAGTTGCTGGAAAACAAGAGGAGCCTGAAGGATAGGGAGGAACGAAAACCGCCATCTCCGGGGAGCGAGGTGGCCGAGGATCTCAACTCGCGGCCGTTGTTCCTTCAGGTTGATGTCCAAAGCTCTGAAAGCGAGCTAATGATCTCTGGAGTAGAGATAACCCCAGCTCTGGCTTGCAAATCAAGGCAACGACTGGACGGAGTCATGAACGAGAAGAGGTGCATTGAGGATCCGAAGATGTGCTTCCAAGGGGGTCGCTGGCGGAGGCTCTTGGGGATCCACTGTTCTTCTCGCTGAAGAGAGAGGAAGCGAGAGCAGAAGCGCAGAACGGAACGAACCTGCGCGACGAAGGGGGGATCAAAAGTTGTCCTCGAGACTCTCGACGTTGTGACTCCGTTCATCGCCAGCTGGCGACAGCTGCGCAAACATTAAAATTGGAACGATACAGAGAAGATTAGCATGGCCCCTGCACAAGGATGACACATGCAGTCAGATGGGATACAACCTCCGAGGTTGGTATTTTTTTTATTTTTGCGAACAAGCAAGGTCGCTCCCCAGACGCCCCAAAGCAGAAAGAGCAGGAGCAGGAGCAGGAGCAGAAGCAGAACCCAGTACTGACCCAGGACTCCGCGCACACCGGACGTCTATTGCACCGACTTGACGCCCTGACTCCCCGCGAACACCATCTCCAGCGCTCCCCGAATCGCCAACAACTCCTTCTGGAACTCGACCTCCTCATTCACCCTCCTTCTCAACCTCGCAAAGAGTCCATCCACGAGCGGTGACAGTCCCAGCGTCGGCGTGTAGATTTCTGCCCAACCCCAGTCAGCGCGAGATTCGTGGAAGCAACGAAAAGGGGGGACGAACCGATGAGAACGGTCGCGACGTCGGCGGCGGTGATGCAGTAGCGAGGAATGGTGATGTGCTTGATGAGGAAGTTGAGGATGGGCTCGAGGGAGAGGTCCTGCCGGTTCGCGAGTGCAATCGGGAGTCCGTCTCGGTGGATGAGCTCCGTGAGGAGAGCAAACGTCGTCGCAGCCGTGATGCCCTAGTACGAGAAACCCATCAGCAAACGTACGAAGAGGAAAAGCGAAGAGAGCGCACCTTGCGAAGCACCGAATCGAGCGCATCCCCGTACCGGAAGTCCTTGAGCATCCGATCCCACTCCATCAACTTCTTCCGCTTCTCCCTCCCGACCTTGCGCTCTCCCTCAAACGCCGCGAGCCCCTCCATCGCCTGCTTCCCCTCGTACACGACTCCGCCGGATCCTGCGCCGGCTAATAGCGCGTCGTAGGAAGGCTGCTGGTCCGCTCCGAGCGCCTTCTTCGCTTGCACGCGCGTGCGAATCGAGAGGGATCCATCCGAGAGACCAGCGACGAGGTGGGAAGAGTTGGGCTGCAGAGTGGGAAGGTCAGCTTTCGCTCGAGGAGGAGGCGAGGGAGGAAGGGACGCACCGAGACGGCGAGACTGAGGACCTGTCCTCCGTAACGCATCGTATGCCGCACCCTCCAGTTCTCCTGCGGGTCGTACACCTTGACGAGCCCGTCCAATCCCGCACTGAGCACCCTCTTCTCCCCTCCCTCGCCCTCCGCCCAGCACAGACTCGTAATAGTCTTCTGGTGGTTACTGAGCGCCTTCAAGCAGTACTGCGACCCAGTATCCACCTCCTCCTCCTCCATCCCATTCCCACTCGTACTAGCCCCCAGCAAGTCCCACACGCGCATGATCGGCCCTCCTGCAGAAATCGCCATCGTCCCGCTCTCGCCAACGATGACCTCCTCGACGGGCTTCCCGTGTCGACCCATCCAGACTTGTCCTCCGCCCTCGGTGTTGGGCACCCGAGAATCCCAGAGACGGACGGTCCCGTCGTAGCCGCCGGAGAAGATGAGGGAGGGGGAGGAGGGGACGAAAGTCGCTGTGCGGACGTAGTCGGTGTGCAGGGAGAAGGTGCGGAGGGAGGCAGAGGTTGCGAGGTCGAAGAGGCGGACGGTAGTGTCGGAGGAGGTGGTGAGGAGCTGAGTGCCGGCTCCGGGGGAGAACTTGGTGGTGTGGACAGCTCTGCGAGCAGGGGTCAGCTGGAGCTCGAGGAGAAGGAGAGGGGAGACGTACTGCTTGTGGGCGCGTATTGTCCGCAAGATAGCTCGGCTGTTGATATCAAAGACCTGCACGAGTCCCCCGTCGTCTCCAGCAATGCATAGCTTGCCATCTCCTCGAATCTCTCCACTCCGCGCGACCTCCTTGAACCTCGAGATGGTCTTGACGACTCGGTTCGTTTTGGGCGAGTAGATTTGCAGGCGGGTTCCAGAGGTAACGATGTAGCGGTGAGGAGCGGAGGGGGAGAAGGAGACGTGGGAGATGGGAGCGTAGGACTTGAGGAAGATGGGGGACTGCACGAGCACTGGAGGGTCAGCTGGGCTCCGGGCCTTCGGGAGCAGCTTTTTCGCACCTTGTAGCTCTTCCAGAAGGTCGACTCCTTCCTCTGGTGGTTCTCAGTCGTCGTCCGAGGCGGCTTGGGCACTACCAAGCGAGAGAACTCCATGGCGGGGCGCAACGAGCTGGCGCGGTGAGGGGGGAAGCTGGAAGGAGCTGGAGAGCTGGGTACTGTGAAGGAGCAAGCTGTACGGAGCTGGGTGGGGTCGTTGTGTTGTGGTCGTAGCTGTTGGCGTGTCGAGGCAGGAAAGCTCAAAAAACTTCGAAGCCAGGCTGCGCGGCTCCGGACTTGTCTCGTTTTTCTTCGTCCCTGCAAGGAAGCTCTGGCCTGTTTTTGTACACTCTATTGGAATACAGGGACAGGCATTGAATCGGCTCAGCTCCAAGAGCAAAAATCAGCGCAAGACTCGAGTGGGAGGGACCTCGTAACCTCCTCCGCCTCTCCTCCGCCCCTTTCCTGCTGCTGCTCTCCTTACTTTACGCGCCTGGTCAGCTTCCAAACCACCAGAACGGTCTGGCCTTTTTTTTTTCAGAGGGATCGCAGCCGCGTCTTCGGCCGCGAGCGAACAGATCTCGGAGCTTCCTACCTCATCGAAGGACTTTGGAGACTTGTTCTTTGTCTTCCTTCCAAACACTCCCCAGCTCAGCCCAACCACCACCAGCCTCACCCACCCCCTACTACACACCATGGTCCACGTAAGTCGAGCTCACCGCTCTACCAGCTGGACCTCACTGATGTCATCTCCCCTTCTCATCAGGTCAACGTCGATGCCGAGCAGGAGAAGAGGTGTGTCCTTGCTGCTTTCTTACCCTGCCGTAGCTCGTACTGACCCTATCTTCTGCCTCCCAGCCACTACAAGTAAGCCTCCAGTCTACGACTCGTTGCCACCGAGCATCGAGAGGGCCGAGATCCGCTCCCAGAACGCAGCTACGGCAGCTTACGGAGCAGCCACCAACCCCAGCCACGCTCAGGAACAGAGCTAACCTGCCTTCTTCCCTCCAGCGCCACCGCCGCAGGAGGATTCCGCGCAGGAGCAGTCGGACTCTCCACCGCCCTCCTCGCCTCCGTCGCCGCTCAACGCGCTGGAGTCCGCGCCTACAAGAACCTCACCCTCCCCCTAAAAGCCTTTGCCGTCACCTCGGCCACCACCGCCGCCTTCATCATCGGTGCCGACGCTGCGAGCCGAAAGTACGAGCTCGCAAAGTACTCGGTTGGATCGGGAACGCCGTTGTCGATCGAGGCGGGAGCGGCGGCGAACGCGGAGAGGGAGGCGGGTATCTTCACGAAGGAGCGGGCACCGGTGGACTTCCGCGCGTTGAGCACCAAGGATGCGGTCGTCGAGTGGTCGAAGGAGCACCGTTACGGAGTCGTGTTTGGAGCGTGAGTCCCGGGGTTTCGGTGGACGAGGGACTGGCGCTAATGTGCTTTGTTCTGTAGATGGGTCGCTTCCATGGTCGGCTCGTTCGGCTACATCTCGATGACTCCCTTGTCGTTCGCCCAAAAGCTCGTGCAGGTGCGCTCTCCCTCCTCCCTTGCCCTCGTTCTCAGCTAACCCCCTTCTCCACAGGCCCGTATGGTCGCACAAGGCCTCACCGTTGCCGTCCTCATCGCCTCCGCCGGTCTCTCCTCCATCCCCACCGCCGCGAACGGCCAGAACGACGAGGAGATCAAGCGGGAAGCGCGCGAGGACGGCATGTTCAAGTGGAAGAAGGGATCGCCTCACGACCTTGCTGCCCACCCCGCAGTGAAGACCGTCTAGAGAGCTCGTCGAGGCTCGAGGAGCGAGGAGGGAGTGGATAGATCGTCACTTTTTTTTGTACCCGCAACACGCATAATTTGGCTCGATACCGCGACGCTTTCAGAGGGGACCCCCAGGCTGTCCGTCTGCGGCGTTAACGAGGAAGAGTTGGCATGAGCCAAACCGCCGGAGTTTGCGTCTCGCGTTTCGAGCGACCACGCGTTCATCTTGCTCTCCTCCCTACCTGTCGATGCTGCCTTCCACCGCCTCTCCTACAGCGTCCAATTCCTCCTTGAGCTCTCCCTCTCCTCCACCACTCACGACGACGAAGCCTCCACGTTCAGAAGCAGGACGCCCCTATCGCAGCGCTTGCGCTCTCTGCAAACGCGGCAAGACGCGCTGCACCTGGGGAGCTGGACCAGCCAGCGATGGCTGCGCTCCGTGTCTGCGCAAGAGCTTAGAGTGCGTTGTGATCTGTTCCAAGGCTGCGGTGCGAGCTGACCCTTCCCTGGCACCGTCAGCTGTCCTGGAGTCCCCACACCCGTCTCGAAGCCGCCCAGAACACGCCGAGCTGCTCCTCTCCTGCCTGTACCACCCTCGACCGCTCTAGCACATTTCAGCCCTACCTCAGCTCCGTCGCGGGTCGCAGCGGCGCAGGTTGTTAGCCTCCTCGCGATGGACCTCCTCTCGTCGTTCGCGGAGCGTCAGAACTACCATCCGGCGGGGATCACGGTGGATGATATTAGGGGGAGCGTACCAGGGGTACACGGAAGACTTGACGAGCTGCGAGGGCCCATGAAGGTACGTCTTGGGGGTTTTGAGGAACGCAGAGCTGGCTCCAGCTTCGCAGGTCATGGCGTTTGGTGCACTCGCATCTGGAGCGCGCTCATCATCCCACCCTGCGCTCATAAGCTCGAGTGATCTCAGCTCGACAATTCTCGAACTTCCAGACACCGAGATCCCAGATCTTTCTCGCTACGGAGCACTGCGCGAAGGCCCTTGTTCGGATCTCGTTCGCCGAGCAACGGACGCGTGCAGCTCAGAGCTTTCTCTTCAAAGGGGGATTCCTGATCTCCAAGCCCTTCTGATGCTGTCCTATCTACCTATCGGTGAACACCAGCCTTGTTGAGCGCCTGTCCGCCCGACTGACTCTTCGTCATTCCGCAGGCGACATCATGTCCTTTTCAGATCCCTTCATCGCAGGTTCTGTATCGATGTTTCGGCAGATTGTCGCCGAAACTGGGCAGACCCAAAGCGAGCGATCGTTGCTGTTTCAGCTCGGTCAAGACCTCGTTGTGCGTTTTCGCTCACGATTCCTTACATCCAACGACTGATTCGTATTCATCGCAGCGTCGCGACACGGTCCACGCTCTCTACTCTTTCAAACTCCCTTTGTTGTGCGTTCTTTCCCGCTCGAATCACCAGTCTGACTTTCGGCTCCTTTCGTTCAGCACGGACGTCGAAGTGCAGAGCCTCATCCCGCTGCTCCCAATGTCCAGCGCAACCTTCACGTTCGAGTTCGACTACGCCAGATTCCTCGACGACAACGATGCTGCTTTCCCCGACGCAGCTTACTACGACGACCCCTTCCAGCACATCAAGAATGCGCGAGTGTACGTCGCGCGCGACCTCAGCGCACTCCTCGCAAGCAAGTCCTTTTCGCCGTTCGCTCGACCTCTCCTCGGTTTGCTAATCTTTGAATCAATCCAGCGGCACCAAGAACTCCTCAAGAAGAGCAGCAAAAGGCAGCCGCGCTACGTCGATTCTGGAACACCCTTCGCCAGAGCCAGGCCGGCGGTATCTCTGCGCTGCAGATCCCCTCAGCACTCTACAAGACCGCCGTCGACACTGGCCTCGCTACAACTACGAAACGACTCGCGTGGCTCATCATCATCCTCAACAGCACGTTCTACACCTTCTCCCTCGCGCAAATGATCCCGCAGACGGTCCTTCAGCGGTGGCAGGACGACGGCTGTCTCCCGCAGAGCTCGACGCTTCTGGAGGAAAGCACGCGCGAGACGCGTAGGATCATTCGAGCCGTCGCGCGGGGAAGCTCCGCTCGTCCCTGCTCCTCCTCCAGCCGTCGCACCAGCTGATTCGCTCCTTCGCAGGACTACCTTCTCGTGGAGCACATGAAGACGACTCTCCATTCTCTCGAATTCATGCGACTCGAAGCCTGCCCCGAGTGGGTCTCAATCGCTCTTGAACGACTCGAGGACAGGCCGGAGGATGAGGTGACGCTTGCGGAGCTCGAGCGGCTTGCGATCGGGTTGAGGCTCGTCGGATGTGCGTGTTTCGCTGGTTCTCGTTTGCGGAGTTGGGCTGATGTGGTTCCTGTTGAAGGGGTTTATGGGAGGGCGGTGGTGCGGTTGCGAGAACTGGAAGCGGGGATGGTGGTGATTCGCGAGCAGCAGTTCAGCGAGAGTACGTCTCGCTAGGGTTGTGATTGAAACCGCGCTGACGATTGGGCTTCTTTCGCCGAGGCCAAACCCGACTTTGCGATAGAGGATTACCTCGATTTCTCTTCCTTGTAACTCGGATCTTTCGAGCAGCGAGCTTTACGAGCAGCGAGCAGCGAGGTCCCGCCTCCACACCCCAAAGCGAATCCTGCACGTCCAACATATTGTCCCCAGCTCGATCGCTCCAACACCCTTCCTCAAAGCTTCGCCTGCGCCTTGACGCCACCTTCCTCGACAACATGGTTGATCAACGTCCCTGCCACACGAAATCAGCTCCCTCTTCCTCGCGCACAGGGAGAAACAGGACTCACCACACCCTTCGACCCAAACCCGAACGTCGTCACCTTGTTTGAGGAACGGCGTCTTGTCGACCTCTCGACCGATCGGCGGGGGAGAGCCCTGCACAAAGGGGATCAGTCGGGAAGAGGGGAGGAGCTGGAGTGGTCGGACGGTGAGGATGATGGAACCTGCTTCGATCGTAACGCCTTGGGACATCCGGGAGATAAGTTCGGCCTGCGAACGACGTTAGCTGGAATGCTCGTGCAGCGAGGGGGAGGCGTACGACCGAGAGAACCATGTTGGCCGTCGTGGAATGCTGCTTGAGTTGGCCGTTGACGGTCGTCTTGATGGAGAGACTTTGGGGGTCGGGAATGAGGGAGGGAGAGACGAGGACGGGTCCGACGGGGCACCATGCTGCGAAGAGGAAGTCCGATCAGCGAGGTGTCGTTGCGAAGCTGGATCGAACGCACTGTCGTATGACTTCCCGATCCCCCACTGAAGTCCCTTGACGCAAAGCCCTCGCGAAGACACCTGCGTAAAGCAAGCATCAGCTCCCCTCCGCCCCAGCAGATTCGCAAAACTCACATCGTTACTCGTGCTATACCCCAAAACGTAGTCCAACGCGTCCTCGACCCTAACATTCTTCGCATCCCTCCCAATCACGACACTCAGTTCGACCTCGTAGTCATTATTCTCCCCTCGCGCGCTCTCAGGGATGACGATGTCGTCCTCGGGTCCGCAAAGCGAGCTCGCAGGTTTGTAGAATAGCACCGCGATCTCGGGCTTGACCCTATCCCTCACGTCAACGACGTACTGCGCTCCCATCCCCCTCACCGTGCCTACCTCCGCCTGGGAGAGGGGCGAGAGGAGACGCTTGACGGTCCGAAGCGTGGGGGTGAGAACGGAGAGGGGATCAAGAGGGGAGGAGGAGAGGACGTGGGCTGTTATCCTTCCTCGGGCGTTGTAGAGGAGTCCAATGTCGCCCGATTGGAGAGGCTGGCCGTAGTAGATCTGGGGAGGAGGAGGGGATGAGTGGAGGCAGGAGCGCCGAGCGATGGGCTTACTCACTTGGTTGTCCTCAGCTGCGATGAAGCGGATCAGGCGGGTCCAGGGGGCGGAGGTGCTGGTGGTTGACATCGAGAGGAGGAGAGGAGGTGGAGTAAAGTGTGGGGAGAGAGAAGTGGTGAGGAAGGGAAAAGAGGGGCCGACGATTCCCCCGTCGCGCCCAGGCGGTTAGCTGACGGAGATCCAACCTGCGGAGATGTCAAGCCAGCGGGCTCGCTTGTGGACTTGACGTGATCCTTTGCTGCCCTTCGTGCTTTGCTTGTTCCCCAGAGCTCCTCGAAAGGCAGCACTCCTCCGCGGCGGTTTCGATTCTCGCGATCCAATCTTTGGCCGAGCTGCCCCTTGTGCCCTCTCAGCCAGGGTACCACAGTCCTTGCATCCGTTCTGAAGAACCCTGGAGAGGAACTCTCAAGCGCGTCTGCCATCGCCAGGCTGGGACGCACTCGCCAGCGAGCCGAAAGCGTGGGGGGAGATTCGAGAGAAAGGTGGACAGTCGCGTCAAACGCGCGTGGAGGCTTGAACGCGCCCAGGGGGTCCAGTCGAGAGCGGGGAGTAGGCAGTAGGAGCTGCCAGCAGAAGAGCTTGATCCCAGCGAAGTGAGTTGGGGGTCCTCCGAGTCGTCAATCCCCAGATTCCCTTCCTTTGCAGGTTCGCAGGCAGTCCAATATGGGTACGCTCGTTGAGAAAACGTGTGCGAGAGCAGATGTAGGACGGCCGTTGCTCTGAGACGCAGGCCAGAGCTCGAACGCCGTCGTGGCCGCCGAGAGGAATCCAAAGTAGCGGTGTCGACGATTCCCGCCGGTTTCCAGGCGAGGGAAGATGGAGCGAAAGAAGGATCAGGTGAGCGAGAAGATAAGGAGCAGCGTGGACTGAGTGCAAGGAGGAGTAGGCGAAGTGAGGAACCTGTGGAGCCAAGCCGGGTCAGTGTTAGGCGCCTCCCTCCCCATCGAGCTCACCGCCTCGACTTCTTTCTCCCCATCACAAGCGTTCAAAATACTCCTCGAGAGCAGCAATCCCCACGTCGTCCCCAGCAGACACACAGAGGCAGCCCGAGAGAAGAGAGAGAGCAGCCGCTCCCACGCCAGCAAACGACACTCGTTCGGCCCAACAATCTCATTCCATCCCGCACTCCCCACTCCTCTAAATAACCACCACTGTACTGGGAGTGTACCTCTTCGTGTGGTACGCCGACTTGCCCACCTGCGCACGCCCAGAACCGCATCAGCTCCCGCCCCCGCTCTCCCAAACTCCCAAGCACCACTCACCTCCCACCCCGGTACATCTTTCATGATCTCCTTCTCCCGCTCGAGTGCGGCGTACTCCCTCCGGTAGACGTCTCGGTCGCTCTCTGCTAGAAGCAGAGGGACGAGGTGGATGCGTGACCAGGCCTTCTCGCGTTGAAGTTCCCTGCGCGCGGAGAGAGAGAGGGGTCAGCGCTGACCAGCCAGCGTGGGACCTGAGCCTGGCTTGGTTTCGGTTCCTCCTCACACACAGGAGCGCCCTTTGAGCACAACCGTAGGTCCTCGAAAGCTGCACCCCCGCCTGCCCGTCTCAATCCGCTCCAACTCACCTCTTCTCCAAGTTCCCCTTGCCGACCCTCCAGAACCCAAAGGCGCAAATTGCTCCCACACCGAGGAAAACGGCGGCGCCTCCAGGACCACGAGTCGGGAGGTTTCGCTTGTACTTGATCGCTTCGAAGCCGCCGCTTGGGGGGAGATCTCTGTGGGCAAGCGGGGGGTCAACGGGGTGAGGGCTGAGCTGGTTCAAGAGGTGCGTACTGCTTGTAAGGAACCATCTTGAACGTCGGGCGGAGTGAGTAACGGGCCAGCTGAGCTCCCTGGCGGAAGTGCTCAAGGATTGCTACTCTAGATTAGTAGTGACTGCGAGAGCTCCCCTCCAAGGGAGCTGCTTCCCTTGCTCTGACTCCGCCAACTCGAACCAGCAGAACCCCCAAGTCGATTCGAGCAACCCTAACACTTCAACTCAGACGGAACGAACGAGAACGCGACTCAGAACAGCAACTCAGATCAGCTCGACCTTCACTCCTCCTTTCCAAGTCACCCATCGCCACACGACGACGATGGCGAACCCTTACGCCAACCCTTACATCACAGCACCCACTACCAGCTACGCTGGATACGCTCCCTCCACTTCCACCTACGTCGGCGCCGGTCCCGTCTTCCCTCCTTCGTACGGCACTCCAACCCAAGTTCCTTGTTCGTACCTCCTTAGCACCCCCACCCGACCACCCACTCACGCATTCTACCCCACAGACACCGGCACCTCCGACTCGTACTCTGCCTACGACAGCCCCGCCGACCCGAACCAGCGAATGGACCTGATTGCGCATGATTCGTACCGCGCTTCGTTCGACGCGAGCATGGCGGAGCAGAGCAGTATCTACACGCCCGAGGCGGCCAAGAAGGGGGGTTACAAGAACGCGCTGGGACCGGGAGGAGCACGGACGACCGTGTTGAGGAAGGGAGGAGGAACGCAGTGGGAGGATCAGAGTCTCATGGAGTGGGATCCTAGTGAGTCGCCTCCGTTCTTTGGGGATGGACAGGGAGCTGATGGTTGGTGTTGGTGTTTCGCAGCGCACTTTCGTCTCTTCATCGGTGACCTGGATCCCGCGCTCTCGGACGACCTCTTCGCCCAATCCTTCTCCGGCGTCCGCTACCCCTCCTTTGTCAAGGCCAAAATCATTCGCGACAAGTACACGAACAAGGGCAAGGGATTCGGTTTCGTCTCGTACAAGGATCCCGAGGACTTTCTCAAAGCCTGGAAGGAGATGAACGGTGCGTCGCTCCCTCCCCTCCCCTCCCCTCCCCAAGCGGCAACTGACGTTCGTTCCCCTCGCAGGCAAATACGTCGGTACTCGACCCGTCAAGATCTCGAAAGCGACTACCGCCGTCTCGGCCGTCAACATTGGGAACCGCAAGGCCCATGAGCTCGATTCAAAGCACAAGAAGAAGAGCGGAACGACGCCTTATGCGCGTGCCAAGGCGGCCGAGGCGGCGAGTGGAGGTCCCAACAATGGCAGGAGTGGTGGAGGAGGATTCGGGCCCGAGAAGGATCGCAAGAGCTACATTCGGAGGTAGAGGGGGGGAGCGTTCTTTGGTGTTTTCGCGGGGGAGTCATTTTTGCTATTACTATTTTTCGTTGGGGTCCCTTCGTAAGCCACTTTGCCTCTTCTGCGCTTGTCGGGCACACTCATCATTCGCCTCTCCATACTCAGCTCCATACTCAGGAGCGAACCGCCACCCGAACTTGCCTGCGCGAAGCGACGCAGGCCTTGCGCGCGGCTGTTCTCCGTTCTGTCGAGGAGGGTTGCGCCAGCTCGCTTACGTTCCTGCAACTCCTGCCCTTTCTGCTCGCAGCGCAGACTTGTCGCACCTCTGCTCCAGATTCGGTCGGTAGCGAGGGACTCAGCCTGTGCTCGCTGCTTCTCCCGCTGTCGGTGGATCGCAGTTCCTGTCCACTTGCTTGACTGCTGAGAACGGTTTCTGGGTCCGCTCGAGCACCATCTCGAGGGCTGGCGTGAGATTCAGGAAGGGACGATGTTGGGACGGGAGGGATGGATGGGGAGAGGTTTCGCCCCTTGAGCCTCTGCAACGATGATACATATTCTCCTTTGCAATCCAACACGAAGAGCTGCTCCACCATAGCGAGGAAGAAGAGGGCGCTCCGCAGAGCAGACCTAAGTTCGTCGACACCCCACACCGCTCCTTGTCCTCGCTCCTCCTCCTTCCACCCTCTCGACCCAGCCTGGTCCCAGCCGTCAAAGAAGGTCGTCCTCCTCCACCCCTGCTGCTCCAAGTAAGCTCCCACCTCCCTTGCGCGCCGCTCCTGCTCAACCCCTCCTCCTCCTCAGTGACGACCCTCGCACACGCCTCCCCAGCTGCTCAACGCGTGTCCCCTCACAGCCCGCACCCTCTCATCGTAGCCTGGTTCGCTATCAGCACCCTCATCGTCTTCTGGGACGCTGGTACGCCTTCTCCCTTCGCGCGTTGAGGAGGATACGCGAGCTGATGTTTGTTGGTGTTGCAGGGTTCTGTCTCCTGCGGTGAGGCGCGGTTGTGTAGGAGTGCGAGAGGAGTGCTGATGTTGTTTGCTGGTTAGGCCGCGCTCGATGGTGGGAGGCGACCTGCAGTGGATCTGGGCGTGAGTTCGTTCGTCGGCGAGCTGGGGGAGGTAGGAGCTGATTCCTCGCAGGCCTTACAAGCTATACGAGACGATCGACCTCGTCTATGGACCCGCTGCGTTCCTCCGTGGCGATGGGTTCACTTCTGCCCAAGGTGAGCTCGCCCTGCGTTTGTTCTCTCGCGTCGCTGATCCCGCTCGGCTCGCAGCGACGCTCAACCTCGTTGAGAATGCGCTCAATATCAGCTACCTCGTCATGTTGCGCACGAAGCTTCCTTCGGCGATCTTGGTGGGGTACACGGCGGTGTTGTTGACTTTCTGGAAGGTGCGTTCGGTCGAACTGCGGTCTGTGGAGCTTCGCTGATCGGTTCTCGTTTTGATCAGACGGTGCTTTACTGGCTCATGGACCAGCAGTGCGGTTGGTGCCAGACGTGAGCTGCTTCCTCCATTCTCTCGAGCTGTGACTGACGATTCGCAGCGGCCACAACTCTCGCTGGAATTGGTGGGTGCTCTTCGCCTTCCCCAACTTCCAAGTACGTCCTTGCCTGTACTCTTCAATCTTCGCAGACTGACACTTGAACGCAGTGGATCCTCGTGCCCTTCATCATCGGGTGCATCTTTGCGCGCGAGCTCGTGGGAGAACTGAGGGCTGGGATGAAGCAGAAGACGCTTTGATGGTCGGTGGAGACCGCGGAATTCTTATGCAAGCATCGCATTTATACCTCGCAAAGCGTCTTTGAAGAAAACCGGTGCGAGAGCTGAGGGAAAGAACCAGGCGATCTCAAAGACGCGCGTCCCCAGCTGGCGCGCCTCGTCAGCTCTTCTCCTCCTCCCACATTGCTCGAACGTTCCATCGTCGAGTCACCTCCCCAACTCAGCAAACTCAGTCCCACCTTCCCACTCAGCTCTCCCTCCGCGTTCCAACCCACCTCGATCCCATCTCCCCACTTTCTAACCCGAGCGATGCTTCTCACGATAGCGACGGAGGAGGGGACGACTTTCAACATTGACGTCGACCCAAAGATGGAGATGGAGAACGTGTGCGCGCTGCTCGAAGCCGAGGTGAGTGGCCTGAAGGGGGAGGTGGAAGCGGGGGAAGCGTGCTGGCGATGCGCGAGCTCGGTTGGCCTTCGAGCTGGCAGCGAGGCTCCAGCTGGATGGCTGTCTGGAGCAACTAGACGAGCTTGGGAGGACTGGAGTGCTGAAGGATCTGCCTTGCTTTAGTCCGGCATCGCCACCGCCGACCAGCTCCTCTTCTACACGGGTCGTCAGCTCACTGGAACGGGGAAGGAGACCCTCGAGGTAAGGCTCGCGTACCTACGATCACTCTCTGGAATGGAGGCTAACGCCTGGGAGTGCAGTCGTTTGGAGTCAAGCAGGACGACATGCTCTTGCTGAGGCAGAAGAGCGCGGCTCCGGCTCAGCCTCCTTCGGTCGGTGGAAGGTGCGTAGGAGCTCCAGGGGAGGAGTGGGTGCAGGAGTTAACGAATACTCGAACGCAGGGATGTCAACGCTGAATCTGAGGCGATGCGTCAACGACTGCTCGGAGATCCCAACATGATGGCTACCCTCCGTCAAGTAAGCCCACAGGACCGCGTTCGCAAGAGCCCGTCTCACCAGTTCTACCTACAGCAACAACCCGAACTCGCCGAAGCGGCCGCCAACAACCCGACTCGGTTCCGCGAGATCATGTCCCAGTTCCACGCGATGCAGGAGTCCGCTAGGCTGCAACAGGAGCACGAATCGGCCTTGCTCAACTCGGATCCATACAACGTCGAGGCGCAGAGGAAGATTGAGGAGGCGATTAGGCAGGAGGCGGTGCTGGAGAACCTCGAGACGGCGATGGAGAACATGCCCGAGGCGTGAGGGGTTCGTTCTCGCGGATCGCAGGGAGCTGGACTGATGGATGATGAGGTGCAGGTTTGGAAGCGTGCATATGCTCTACGTCAACACTCAGGTCAACGGCGTGAATGTCAAGGCATTCGTCGATTCGGGAGCGCAGGCTACCATCAGTGCGTTCTGCTTGCCTCTCCTTGCGAAACGACAGGCTGACTTTGGCTCGCAGTGTCACCTTCTTGCGCTGAACGATGCGGGATCATGCGTCTCATCGATACTCGCTTTGCTGGAATGGCTCGCGGAGTCGGAGTGGCGAAGATCCTCGGACGCGTTCACAGTGCTCAGCTCAAGATGGGCGAGGACCTCTTCCTCCAGTGCAGCTTTACGATCATGGAGGTGCGCTTCTTTCTCTCCTCCAGGACTCGGTGATTAACGGCAGCTACCTAAGGGCAAGGACGTCGACCTCCTCTTTGGACTCGACATGCTCAAGCGCCACCAAGCCTGCATCGACCTCGCAAAGGACGCGCTCGTGATCGGAGGACGAGAGATCCGCTTCCTGTCCGAACACGAGCTTCCGAAGAACTTCCAGGGCGACGACCAGGAGATTGACGAGTGCGCCTCTCCTCCATACTCGCTGCGAGACCGCCACTGACACGACCTCCTTTCGCAGGCAAGGCAACCCAATCCCTCCCCCTTCCGCACCCATCGCTTCCACCTCCTCCACCGCCACTCCTAGCTCAGCCGCCGCACCGCCCTTCCCCGGCGCAGGCCACACTCTCGCCTCGACTCCCGCACCCACTCCCCAACCCGCCACTCCTGCACCCAATCCCATCCCAGCCGCAACCTCTGGACACTCGGAGGAAGCCATAACGAGCATCACCAACCTCGGCGTGGGGAGGGAGGAGGCGAAGAGGTTGCTGGACGCGACGGGAGGGAATGCGGAGATGGCGGCGAGCTTGCTGTTTAGTGGAGGGATGGACTGACGAGGTGCTGCTGTAACGAACGCTTGATTCTGTGATACGCTTCCTTTGCTCTTTTCCCTTCGACTCTCTCTACCGCGAACGCGAGGATATTTCGAACAATCTCGTGATTCCCCGTACAAATACAGCTGCTGACCCCCGTCGCAAGGAACACTATTGCCCTGTGAGCTCCTTCTCCGTGTACACAGCTTGGTTCTGTCCAGTTGGGAGGTCGTTGAGGGACCGCTCGTCCTTGTCGAGGTGGCCTGCGGAACGTGGCGTCAGCGGGGATGCAGAACGAGAGGGAAGAAGCGACGTACGGAAGCTGAAGTAGAATCCGAAGCTCGCGGCGCAAGCCAAGCATCCCATGGTCTAGAAAGCGAACGAGGAGGGACGGGAGGAAGAGGGAGTGAGGGGAGGAAACGGGCAAGAGGTCAGCGAGGTCCGAGGTTGAGGAATGAGAGGGAGCCTGCTTACGCCGTAGTTCCAAACCAAGAGGGGATCGGCGGAGAGAGGCAAGAAGGCCTGACCGAGCGCACTGGCGATGGCGGATTGGAAGAGGAAGACCGACTGCGAAAACGAGATGGGGTCAGATTGGCGAGCGTCCTTCGCAAGAACAGAACAAGGACTTGCCATCACGAGTGATCGCATCGACTTGGGCGCCTTGGTGAAGGCGTACTCGAGTCCGGTGATGGATGCCAAGATCTCAGAGACCGCCACTAGGACGAACGAGGGCGTTTGAATCCACACGCTAAGATCGACGAAGGGCATCTCCTCGCAAGTGGCGGCGAGAGTTCCGCAAGCAGATCGCTTGTAGCTGGGAGGAAGCGAGGGTCAGGAATCCGTGTGCAAAGTCGGCCACGAGAACGTACATCGTGTCCTGAACGATGGCCGCAGACAGCATGGCGAGGGCGCCGACGAAGAATCCTGCGGTGATCTTCTTAATAGGCGAAAAGTTGATGCCCGCCTTGCGAAGGGCAGGGTAGATGAACAAGTCGGTGATCGGGATGAGGATGATCTGCAAACGAGGTCAGGAGGGAACTCGTCGGAGAAGACAATGAGAGAACGCACGAGAGAGAGAGGGTTCAGCTGCAGAGCGAGGGGGCGTTAGTTTGACTTTGTGAACAGGCAGCAAGAGCACGTACGTTGCTGATGAGATCGTTGGGCAGACCACCAGTGTTCAGCACCGCTGCCTGGGACACGAGGTTTCCGTTGCACTGCATCAAGATCAGCGAGGCCCGCCGAATCAAGGAGATGGAGAAGAGCTGACCTGGTTGTAGGTCAACCAGTAAAGAGGGTACCTGAAAGCAAACAATGAGCGACGAATCCTCGCCAGCGAGAGAACGAAACTCACCACATGAAGACCTTGCACGCCTTGAGGCCTCGCTTGACCTCCGAAACGTAGTTGTCGTCGTAGGTCATCCAAGCAGGTCGCGCCTCGACTGGAATCTTGCTGGGTTGAGCGTCCTCCCAGAACGTTTCGGAGGCGAGAGCTTTGGGGCTGGTCCACTTCCCCTTGCCGGCGTGGCGAACAAGACGAAGCGAGGTGCTGAGGACGGATCCTGCAGAAGCGAGCATCAGTCTCTGAAGGGGGAGAGAGCGATGGTGGGCTTGCCGGAAGGAGGACTGCGAACGTAGCGGTTCTTTCCGAGCCAGAGAACGAGGGGGCAGACTGGAAGGAGTGCGATTAGACAAGGAGTCGAGGCAAAGAGAGAGAAAAGACGCACGGAGGAAGACGACAGTAGGAAGGAGGTACGCGAGGTAGAAACCGACCTCCTTCTCCGCGAAGACCATCGTGACTGAGGAATTCGACGTGTCAGTTTCAAGCTGCTGGAGGCGAGGAGAGGGGACGCACTCTGGCCGACGAGGGCGCCAATGTTGATCCTAGCGGCACAGAAAAGTAAGCAAAGGTTCTCGTCGCTTCGTCTGCGACGGTGCTCACATCAAGTAGAAGTACATGAAGATCTTGGACGAGGTGAGGGCGGGGTCGAAAATGACTTTGGACCCGTCCTTGAGAGTCTTGACCTTGAGCGAGGTGTGGGTCGTCTGCTCTGCGACGAGCGGGGAGATGTTCGACTTGAACCCTCCCGTTCCTACTCCCATGATGATGATGGCGATGAAGAACAATGCAAGCGAGCCCTTCTCCTGCGTGATGACGGCGGGGATGGCAGAGATGACGAGCAGGATGCTGGGAGGAATGTCAGAGCGGAAACTTTGCGGTCGCCTGAGGAGAGCACGTACTGGCCCACGGTAGCGATTGCGACAGCCCAGCAGATAGTCTTGTAGCGACCCCAGAAGGTGCTGGAAAGGCACAAATCGTTAGCTCTGGCGGGGAGAGATTTCGCGAGCAATGCTGAGACGTACTCTGCAATCCATGCGCCGACCAGAGGGGTGCAGTATACCCAGAAGCTGTTGAACGTCGTGGAAGCCGTCGCAGTCCTCTGACCCAATCCAAGAGCGCCACTGGTTTGGCCAGGTCCACTCGATCCGGTCGTCGAACCCTCGGGCATTGGTTGCTGGATGAAGCTGCGCCAAAGGGTGAGCGAAGGGGCTCCTGGAGAGAAAAGTGGGGCGTACTTCGTAAACACAACTGTTGTCCCATAGTACGAGAACCGTTCTGCCAGCTGCGAAACCCAGTCAGCTCCCTGCGACGTTGTCTCCCGGAGAAGTTCCCCCAAACGCACCTCGACGAACGCGATCAAGAACGCAGCAAACTCGATGCGTTCAGGCACGCGGCGGAGCGTAAGCTTCTCCTCCTCGGTCGGGTAGTCGTCTGCGAGATCGAGAGAGGCGTTCGAGTTGTCGTGCACCGAGATTTCGTTCTCAGAAGAGAGGCTCTTCTTGGCGTCGAGGGCGTGGGCGGAGCGATCGTATTCGCTCTCTGCGAGCGCGGCCAAAGCCTGGTCGCTAGCTTGGAGTCCTGCCATTGTTGGTGAGGGCGAGTTCGGCTCGAGGAGGAGGTGGCGTGAGAGGTCCGGCGGTCTCGAGGGGATGGAGAGAGGAAGAGAGAGAGAACGAAGGGTGAGATACCAGGCCTATCTCCCCGCAACGCATGCCTCCAATAGCGAACCGCATGCCTTTGAGACGTCGAGCAGGAGGAGAGATGAACTAAAAGGCGAACCCTTGGCAGGAACGAACCGCGTGTTCGACCCCTTGGCTGGGAAGCTCGGCCTGACGAGTGTCGCAGAAGACGTAGCTGGAGACGCAGTGGAGCTTGGTGCCGTAGCGGTGGTTCAGAGCATGGCGGAAGGAGGAGGGGAGGGGAGAGAAAGATGCCCGGACCTCTCCTTGGTTCGCCTCTCGTCAAAATCGCGATCGACTTCACTTCTTTCTTTCCCGACCACCCGCGCCCAGCCCAATAATACGCTCCTCGTTGTGCGAGCGCGCCAGGCGGGAAGCCGGAACTCGAAGAGGGGGTGGTGAAAGGAGTGGCTCAGGGCACGCTGCGTGCGAACACTGCGAAGGACTCGGTACCAGCCGACGGTGCGATAGGAACCGCTAGGCTGCTCTGGGATGCGGGGTTGGTGGGGAGGACGCCAATCTCCTGAAGTGTAGTACGAGATTCGAAGCGAGCCAGGAGCAAGGAAGCAGGCAGCGAGCCTGCAGAGAAAAGGCACTCGGGAGCATTATTCCAAGCATTCTATGCCGCCAAACCACCGTCCCGACACCGACGGCACCTACGAACGGTCTGAAGAACAAAGGGGGTCAGCTTGATCCTCAGAGAGCCCACCCACGAACGACTCACAAAGGCTGCGCTTGATGACCTTGACGATGAGAGGAACGTCGGGGAAAGCGAGATCCTCGAGCGCGGTGGCGTACTGCGAAGAACGAAGCAAGTCAGCGAGCAGTCGCAGAGTCGAGAGCGATTCACGCACAGGAGTGGGGAGATCAGCACCGGTGATGCGCTCCACGGGAGCATCGAGGTAGTCGAACGCCTCGGACTCGACGATCTGAGCGCAGATCTCGGATCCAACACCGAACGCCGGGAAACCTCCCTCCACAGTCACCAATCTGCGCGCGGAGCGATCGTCAGCTCCAGCCCAACCCAGCTCGACCCACACAATCGCACGCACCGGTTGGTCTTCATGACGCTCTCCTTGATCGTTTCGATATCAAGAGGCCTGATGCTCCTCATGTTGATGACCTCGACTTCGATGCCCTCCTCCCGCTTGAGGATCTCTGCGGCCTCCAAACTGAGTCCGACCATCCTCGAGTGTGCGACAACGGTGACGTCCTTGCCGACACGCTCGACCTTGGCCTTGCCGATGGGGAGGAGGAAGTTCTCCGATTGGGCCTCCTTGGAGACGGGGAAGGATTGGCCGTAGAGGATCTCGTTCTCGAGGAAGACGACGGGGTTGGGGTCACGGATCGCAGCCTGGGTGGACGAGCAGGGTTAGGAACGTCTTGAGAGAGAGCTGGAGTGGGAGAGCGCACCTTGAGGAGACCACGGCAGTCCTCTGCGCTGTAAGGCGAGACGACCTTGAGTCCGGGGATCTGTCCGTACCAGGCTGCAGGAGGCAAACGGATCAGCTCGCGTTCACTGTTAACCACCCGTAAGTCCAGCCACTCACCTGCGTAGTCCTGCGAGTGCTGAGCGCCAACACCGGCGGCAGCTCCGTTGGGTCCACGGAAAACAATGGGGCAGGGAACGTTGCTGCGCGACCCAACCTCGTCAGCGCCACTCTCCACACCCCTCACACAGCTGCGGCTTACCCTCCAGACATGTAGTAGGTCTTTCCAGCCGAGTTGACGATCTGATCGATGGCCTGTGGAGAAACGGCGTGAGCGGTCTGCGCCAAGGTCTCGAGAGAGAGGGAGAACGGCGCACCTGCATCGCAAAGTTGAAGGTCATGAACTCGCACACTGGCCGCAGTCCAGCGAATGCGGCTCCGACAGCGATACCACAGAATCCAGCCTCGGTGATGGCTGTTGCGGCGATGCGGGATCAGCTTTGCTGCCACGGTGGCCTTGACCCAGCGAAAGACGCACGAGTATCGATAACCCGCTTCTCTCCAAACTTATCCAGCAAGCCTTTGGTGATCTACAGGAGCGCCGAGTTAGCTCGCACCTTCCTGCGCGCCGCGGGGGAGCTCACCTTGTAGGCACCGTTGTACTGCGCGACCTCCTCTCCAATGATAAACACCGACTCGTCCAGAGTCATCTCCTCCTCCATCGCGGAGTTGAGAGCCTCACGAACAGTCATCTGCGAGCCCAGCAAGAGGAGAAATCAGCAAGCGATCCGAGGACGTGGGTCGCGGCCCGGTGGAGACGAAGACGAGCGATCTCGGCGGGATCGAGCAAGGTCGTCGCTGCTTGCACCTCCTTGATAAACGCAGAGAGCACGGCGCTCTCTCCGCGATCGTCCCCTGGCAAATCCACCGAGATCAAGGACGATCAAGCCGCCCCCAACCGAATCCCCCATTCTAAGCAAAACGAGGACTGACCTGGATCTCCCCGTTGTTGCCCTCGGTACTCGCAGCCCTGGTGGATCCAAGAGAGCTCTTGCCGCCGACCATGAGGAGGGTGGCGCGGCGTTGAGCGGCAGCGAGAGTGAGGGACGACCTGGCGGTGGAAGAAAGGCTGGCCGACAGGGTGGGAGTGGGGCGGAGGAGGGCGGAAGGGGTGGCGCGGGCAAGAGGAGCTGCTCGCAGCAGTTGGGAAGGGAGGCGCATTTTGAAGGGTGGTGGTCGAGGGAGATTGGGGGACAAGGTCTGGAGGGGGAAGTCCCTCGCTCGGATTCTTTTTATCGCGAGCTTTCATTCCTCCTCGCGACGACGCTCGCCTTACAGCTCCTCAGCGAGACAAAGAAGCTGAGAGAAAGCTTTCAAGGCGTCCACTACGATAGAGAACAGAAGGGCTGGGGTTCTCTTCGGGCGAAGAACCTCTCCACCATGCCCCACAGCCAGCTTCGCAAGATCTCTCCGCTCTCTACTTCGCTTTGTACATTGATAGGTAGTCTCGCTTAAGGTGATAATAATGTATATTCGGGTGTGCGAGCACCCCTAGTTCTCCAGAACGTAGCGGAAGTGCGCCTTGCCCGCATCCATATCCTTGACAGCCTGCGACGCGTCGGACATGGGGCGAACTTCGATCCAAGGACGAATGTTCTTGGCCGCAGCGAGGGCGAGCATCTCCCTGCGAAAGAGAAGAGGATCCGTCAGCAGTGTTCGCACGAGAAAAGGGAGCGGAAACGAACTTGATCTCGTCCGTTCCTCCGATGAGACTGCCTGCAAGCGAGATACACTTGCCGACCAGCGCCTGGCCGAACATGGCAGGGAGCTTCTCCTCGGGAAGTCCACAAAGCACAAGAGTTCCCTCGGGGCGGAGGAGCTTGAAGAAGAGCGACTCGACGGGGAGGTCACTCTGGAACG
Organism: Glaciozyma martinii; assembly: GCA_025758715.1. NCBI lineage: Eukaryota > Fungi > Basidiomycota > Microbotryomycetes > Kriegeriales > Camptobasidiaceae > Glaciozyma > Glaciozyma martinii. The sequence goes on along the minus strand of JANGFH010000515.1, from coordinate 3,994 downwards.
AGGTGCAGATGATGATATCGAACGTGCGGCTCCACTTTGCGGCGGTCGCCTTGATGTCCTTGGTGATGATGAAGTTCTCAGGCTTGACGCCGAGCTTCTCTGCGAGCAAAGGCACGTCGTTAGTTGGCGGAAAGGCTGAGGAATGGCGCAACTGACCCGCATCCTCGAGCTTCTTGTCGGAGTGAGAAAGAGCAAAGGTCTCGGCACCTGCACGACGCCGTCAGCTCTGAAGGAGGAACGAAAGCGGGACGAGTCGACGTACCCATGGCGTTGGCCCACATCAATCCCAGGTGCCCGAGTCCTCCAACACCGCAAATCGCCACCTTCTTGCCAGGCCCAGCGCGGAACCGCTTGAGAGGAGAGAAGGTCGTCACGCCGGCGCAGAGCAAGGGGGCAGCCTCGGCGGACGAGATCTCGGCGGGGATGGGGATGGCAAAGCGACCACGGCCTACAGTTTCGCAGGAGGGTCAGCGAGCGCAAGGAAGAACAAGTCCAGGAGACGCACAGCGAGTGTAGTCGGCGTAGCCACCCTGAGCGATCGTTCCATCCTCCCACTTTCCCTGCTCGTCGTACCATCAGCTCCAGTCCAAGCGGTGTAGAGGAGGTGAACGCACTTGGTAAGTACCAATCATTCCGCGGTCGCAGAACTGCTCCTTCTTCTCGTCGCAGTAGCTGCAGTCGAGGCACGATCCGCCCTGCGCTCCGACTCCAACGCGATCTCCGACCTTGTGTCCACTCCTGGATCCCGCGCGAACGATCTCGCCGACAATCTCGTGGCCGACGATGGCGGCGTACGAGGTCGGGGAAGGCCAGCCGTTGGTGAGGACGTGGATGTCGCTGCCGCAGATACCGCAGTGAGAGATCTGCGAGGGGAGGAGGGGAGGTCAGCCCTGCTCTCTCTTCGGCGCTTCGTCAAGGCTAGGAGACGCACCTTGATATCCACATCATCCTCGGTGAAGTTCTTGGGAGTGTCTGCGCGAGTGCGATCCGTCAGATGCGGTCCCGGACGACGAGAGAGAGGAGCAGGGACGAACAGGTAACCTGCTCAAGGTCGAGCTTCTTGCCGTTCGCCTCGTCTTTGGCGCCGTATCCGGTGAAGGTGGAAGGAACTTGAACGGACATGTCGAGGTGGAAGTGCAGGGGAAAATGTGGAGGAGGAAGAGCAAGAGGGGGCGCGTTCCTCGAAAAAAGTGTTCGATGACGCTCGAGCCCTCTGACTGCTGACAACGAGATCGTTCCTCGGAGTTGATCCGCTCTCTCTCCTTAGCCGAAATCGATCCTATTCGAACGCTTTGGAGAGTACGTTGAACAGCAGCGACGATAGCTCCAGAGCAAGCAAGGAGAGAGAGAGCGAGCGAGCGAGAGTACCGAGACAACGCCCCTCGCTTTCCTTTCCTGCACCACCCAGGGGGGTCGCTCGCTTCTGTTGTTGGACTTGGTCTTCAAGACCAGACAGGAGCGCGTTCGCGTTCGATTGTTGATTGTCAAGAACTTTGTGACTCGTCCAACTCTATCCAAGCCAAGGCGCGTTCCCGCAGCAGCGAAGAAACAAACAAATCCCTTCGACACCTCTCTTGGCCCCTCCCCCTTCGTCGCCTGCGCCATGTTGTTCGCGTCCTTGACAACATCCTGCGTGGCGCTCGCTCTTCTCACTGGTTCCGTTTCCGCCCTGGACCTCGCGCCAACTTTGACCTCTCCCTCCCTCCTCAAACGCGCCAGCGCCCAGACAACGCTCGCTCCTGGGACGTCGTTCATCGCTGGACAGATCACTCCCAATTTTAGATGGCAGGCTTCTGGGATCCTGGCGCGGAGTACGGGCGGCTGCCCAGCGCAGATCGGGTTGAAGATGAATGGAGTAAGGACGGCGCAGAGGGACAAGCAAACAAGCTGACGATCTTCCAGGACTGCTACGGGATGTACCTTGCCAAGCAGGGCATGCTCGAGAGCGACAACGACGCCTCCAGCCGTCGTTCAGTCATCAGCGATGCGGCCGACCTTGCAGCCAAAGTACGTCCCTTTCCCCTGCTCCTCCTGGGTCGCTCGGGCTGACAGTTTTCGCAGTACGACGACGAGCTGGACGCCTACTTTGTTGCGTTCCCCGAACAAGCAGCATTCCGTTACTCTCGCCCTCGAGGAGTCACCAACACGCTCAGCAAACGCCAGTGCGTTTCTACCACCGTCAGCACCGAAACCACGACAGTTACTACAACCGTAACCACCACTGCTCCTACCGCTACCGCCACCGTTACTCCCATGGAGCGGCAGCGAATTGAGATGCTGTCCTGGCCTGGTGCTCTAGCTGGTTCGTCTCCTTCGCAAGCCTCCAAGACCTCTCGCTCATTCTCCTCCATCGGCAGGCGAGACCTGGTTGTACCAATGGAAGTCCTGGCAAGCCCCAGGACTGACAGTCAGCTTCCAATTTCACCACGCCTGGCAACTCCTCCGCCGCGATGGTGCTGGAGGACCCGTCATCACTCTCGGCTACAACCGCATGCCCAAGGATTCTCCCAACTTTGACGCTGGTGAGATTCCCTTCTTCTCCTCTCCGCGCAGAACCGAGCTGATGTTCGTGCAGCTGGATACGCGGTCATCAGCGACCCCCTTCGCGGGTGCGCCAATTGCGCCTCGGTTCTCCTCAAGTGCGTCTTCTCTTCCTCACAAATCGAAGCACTGAGCTGATGAATCCTTTTACAGGAACTGGTGGGGCAAGACGATCACTCACCGCATGACGGTCACATAGTGAGTGGCGTTGCGAAGCTCCTTCAAGCGAGCTTTAGATGGACAGCTTGCTAACGAACGCGAATCGCAGTGGACCAAACGGAAGCTTTCTATACTCTGCTGCAGATGTCACCGCTCCTCGTACTGCCCTCCTTCGTTACGGCTCGAAAGGACAGATGGGTTCCTCCGGATCAATCAAGGTGCGTTCCCCCCTCTCGCTCGCCCTCCTCGCTCGTGCTGATGCTCTGCCCTCTCTCTCTCTTGCCAGTTTGGAATGTATCGTCGAGTGGTCGAAGGGCTTTCCGAATCGGGTGGGTTCATGGGAGACTACAGCGCGATTCGCCTGGCGTAGCGAAGGCTCCCCTGTCCTTGCTCCCCTCCTCCTTTTCGTAGTTTAATTGCGTTCTAGGGGAATCCCAGCAGTCATATACCAAAAAAAAAGCAAGCGAGTGGGGGTAGTATTGCTCAAAAACGAAGTGTGGGTATCAATACGAAAGCCGCCGTGCGGAAGTGTGGGCCAAAATGACAAAGCTCCCTCCCTCCTACCCCTCCACCCTCTCCTTCCCTCCCTCCTCGCCAACCCCAACCAATCCCCCAGCCCCATCATCCCGCACAGGAACTCCAATCTTCCCAATCGGCCTCCCTCCAAAGCCCTCAAACACCTTGTCCCCTCCGTCGAACGTCGTGGCGCGCGGATTGAGGAGTTCGAGGTCGACTTCCTCGTCGCTGGGGATATCGGGGATCTCCATCTCGCTCGCTGCGTCGTGCGATCCCGAGAGGTCCTCCTCGTGTCGGTCCTCGCTCGATTCAACGTCCTGACGACCCTCCACCGCATCGCCAGCGATGGAAGAAGTCGCTGAGACGGACTTGTTCTCAACCTCGACGCCTGCGACCTCGCTTGTCGTCGAAGGAGTCGATTCCTCGCTCGCATCCCTCCTCGATCCACCCCCCGCCACAAGTTCCCCCCTCCCGACCTTCCCTCCTCCCACTTTCCCACCCCTCGCTCCTCCCACCGCTCCCCTCACTGGCACCTTGACCAAGCTCGAAGCCTTATGCGGCCTCTTGACCGCATTCACGCTCGTAGGGGTCTTACTCCTCCCTTCCCCCTCCTTCTCCCCCTCCATCTCCCTCGCCGCCGCCGCCGCCGCAGCGCGAGACCGAGGAGTTCCAGTAGTCGGAACGACCTTACGAGGCGTCGCTCCGGGGTTCTTGGAAGTCGAGGTGGAGCTACCGATGCTGGAGGTGCGAGGGCGGGGTTTGGGAGGAGGGGAGAGGG
>JANGFH010000514.1:0-33082 GCA_025758715.1 Glaciozyma martinii | reverse complement strand
ACCTCACCCTCCACAACCTCGGCCTCCCCCACCCCTCGACCCACCTCTACCACCTCCTCTCCTCAGCCCCCGCCCTCGTCTCCCTCTCCCTCTCCCTCCTCCCAGATCTTAGCGGAGAATCCCTCCACACCGCTCTCAAACCCACTACCCCATACCTGAAGTCACTACGACTCGGGAACCTCACGACTCCCCAACTCGCCTCGCTCCGCGCGATCCTAGCCGATTTCGTCCAGCTACGATCTCTGGCGCTGATGGTCCCCTGCCCGCGCGGAATGGACTTTGCGGCGATCCCAGCGAGCGTAGAGGTGCTCGAGATTCGGCGCCCGAAGCTGCGAAGCTACGAGGACGAGTACGACGTGGTGGATGCGGTGGTGGAGGGGTTGAGGAGTGGGCAGGGGAAGGGGTTGAAAGAGTTGCGGCTGTGGGATTTGGATTGGAGGAGGAGGGCGGTGCTGGGAGAGGTGGAGAGACGAGGGATGGTTGTACATCTTGAAAAGAACTGGTGAGGGTTTGCGAAGGAATGATCGCTGGCTCGTTTCTCGCCGAAACGAAAGTCTCGCTGAACGAAGGTGGACTTGTGAATCGTGGTATAACATGCATGAGGTTTGATATCGCTACATCTTGGAAGGGAAGAGGTCCGAGTACTGCTCGAAAAAGAAAGCATCAGCTCCGCTCCCTCGCACACGAACCCAACGCTCTCAAACTCACCTCCTCCGCCGGGAACGAATGCGGACCAGGCACCTGCTCCTTCTTCCACGCCACCGCATCCTCAATAAGCTTGACACCCTCTGGCACCTCGGGCGTCGCCAGCGCATCGACCTTGGCGAGGTACCCCGCAATCTCCTCCTCCGACTTGCCGTGCCCCTTGAGGAAGTCCGAAACGAACGTCTTGACAACGGGGATGGTAGGCTTTGAAGCTACGAAAGCTCCGAAAGCGGCTTCGTCGATGGGGAGGTTGAGCGCCAGGAACGCTGGTCCGAGCGAGGCGAGAGCTTCGGGTTGGAGACGGTGGGAACGGAGGTGGACTGAGACGCGACGGATGGGGTGGGAAGGAGTGTCGAAGAAGTAGGTGTTGAAGAAGGTGACAATGTCTTGCTTGGTGAGAGCGGCGATGAGGACGGCGTCCTTTTCGTTTTGGAGGAAGTCGTAGTAGCCCGCATGGATGTTGATCCACAGGTGACTCGATCTTCTCACAACAAGATCAGCTCACTACTCGCACGCGAAGAGAGGGAACGAGAACGCACTCCTGGTACATGTTCTTGTGATCCTCGAGCTTCTTGTTGATGACGGTCGTCTTGTACTTGTCGAACTCCTCCTCGCTCATGTTCTCGAGAACAGTCTTGTACTCGTCCCAGAAGACGTCGACCCGACTCTCGACGAACGCCGCATCCTTCTCGCTCTGGACGATCACGCGCAGTCCCGTGAATCCAATCGACTTGCGCGCTCCGCTCGAAACCTGCTCCCAAGACTCATCAGACTCGCTCAGCCGCCAAAGAAGAACGAACGCACAATGTAGCCCAACTGCTGCTTGGCCCTAAGGTCATCAAACAAGGGCTCCTGCACCATAGTCTGGAACACGGACAGCCTCGTCCGAACAGCGTCGTCCATCGTATCGCCGCAGTATGTGAACTGCTCGATCGCCGAGTTAACGTTCTCGGGGTTCCCAACGTCCTGACGGAGGAGGTACTTGCCCTCGGAGACGACGAGAGCGCGGTGCGAGAGGAGTTCGGTGGGAGTGAGGGCCGAGGGGGAGAAGGTGGATTCGGCGAGCTTGGCGAGGTTGAGAGCGTCCTGTGGTCGGGGTTTGGGCGTCAGTAGGATGAGGAGAGGAGAGAAAAAGGGACGAACGTCTTTGAGAACGTTGCCGTGCACGAGAATCTCGATGTGCATGCGATCAAAGATGGCGTCGATGTACGCCTGGAGGTTCTCAACCGTAAGGTCTGCGTTCCGCTCACGCATCAGCCAACGAACTCCATCTCCATAGAAAAAGGAAGAGGCAAACGCACTGTCAAGCTCCGCAAGACGCTCCTCCTGGGTCCACTGCGTCTCGGACGTAAGGTGCTGCACCCCAAACGCCGCATGCTGGTACGGCTGCTCCAAGCGGTAGTTGACAAACGACCTCCTCAGCTGCACAACATCATCAGCTCTTCTCCCTCATCAGCGACGAAAGAAGAAACGCACCTGATCCAAGATGATCTCGAACCGCTTCGGGTCGACCTTGAGCGACCTCATCTTCTCAAACACGACCTTGGCGAGGACAGCAAGCTTGTCGTTGTACCCATCGAGAGTGAGGAGGATCCCATCTCCCTGGGAATCAAAGTTGTAGCTCAAGCCCGCGAGCTCAGCATCGTACGAGTACTCGACGAGCGAGTCGCGAATGAGCTCGGTGAAGAAGCGGGATTGGATCGCGTGGAAGGGCGTGTCGTCGATGAGAGGGCTGGAGAGGGGCGCGTCAGGTCTGCACGAAGGGAGGAGGGGGACGGGACGGACCTGCGCATGAGGAAGAAGGCGCCTGCGCGAGGAACCCACCACCTGTCGTCCTTCTTGTACCACAGCCGAGAGGTAGGCGAGTTACGAAGGCTGAGAGGGCGCTTGGCCAGCTGCGATCCGAGTCAGCTTCTGGTCCTCCGGTCGAGCGGAAAGAGAAGACGCACCTCGGTCACCTCGACCTTGTTCAAGATCTCGAGGTTGGTGGGGATGAACGAGTTGGGCTTAGGCAGCGCAAGCTCAGGAAAGTCTCCCTCCTTCGATCCCTGTTCCATACGCACATCAGCTCCACTCCCATTCAGCCGAAACGAAAGAAACGCACCTTCAACAAACGCTCCGACATAGGTACGATCGTGTACTCGGTCCCGTACCACTTCTCTCTCTCCCCGTACTCCCTCCCCTCGATCGCCTCCTGGCTCGAAAGCATGATCCTGCACCTCTCGGGGCCGAGGTACTGAATCGTCTTGCTGATAACCTCAGGATTCCACTCCGTCGACAACCACGGCGCGCTGAGGAGGAGGTCGCGCGGGTACGGCTTGCTCATCTGAAGCGAGAGGTTCATCGAGGTTCCCGTCGGAGGCGACTTCTCCTTGAACCGGAACCCAATCTTGGACAGCGTGTTGACTTCGTTGAAGGCCCATTCTTGAGGAGGAGTCGATTTGAGGAGGTCGATGTACTGGAATACGACAGCTGCGACGTCCTCGTGGTGCTCTGCGCGCCGTCGTCAGCTCGTGCTCATTCCAGCGAGCGGAAAGAAACGCACCAAGTCCCTCCTTGGTGAGATCGATATGAACCTTGAAGAACTCGAACCCAGCTGCTCCGTTACCCGCTCCAGCCGAAACGCTGTTCGCCCAGCCCCTGTTCTTGAGCAACGAGAGGACGGAGCCCTGGCCTTCGTGCCCGATCATGTGGGAGAGGAACGATCCGGGCTTGGTGGCGTAGAGAGGTCCCTCGTCCGGGAAGGGGAAAGTGAGCTCGAGGGTTCGGTGGTCCTTGACCGACTTGACGAGGATCGTGGTCTGCGTGCAAAGAGTGAGTAAGGGTGGCGGGGGAGGGATTAAGAGAAGGGCGCACGCGGAGCTCGTTCTCGGTGTAAGGAGAGCCTTCGTAGTGAGGGACGAGGAGATGGCGGTTAGGCGATGGGGAGAACTTGTCGACAACGGTCTTGGTGAGCTCGTCGAGCGAGTCTGCGGTACGACATTAGCTCCCTCCCTCCTCACTCACAACAGCTCCTTCCTACGCACCCTTTCCGAGCACGACGAGCTTCATCAAGTTGGCAGAGTAGTGTTTCTCCTGCCACTCGATCAACCGCGCCCTGACATCCTCTCCCCTCGCAAGCGGCTCCTCCCATAGCGTCTCCTTGTTGCCGGTTCCAAAGCGCCAGAACGAGTGATCGCGACTCGAGGTGCTCTTGTCGAGCTGGAAGAAGCGCCACATGTCCGACTGGAGGTTCTTGCTGTTCTCCGAGTGGACGGCGTTGGCCTCTCGCTCAGTGCAGGAGGGGTCGAAGACGGGGGCGATGAAGAACTGGGCGAAGCGGTCGAGCGCACCGGAGAGGGAGGTCGGGTGGATGTCGAAGCTGGCGTTAAGGCGGCGTCAGTGCAGCCCGGAGAAGGAGGAGGAGCAACGCACTAGTAGCAAGTCTGGTCCATGCCCGTGAAGGCGTTCGAGGAGCCCGAGTTCTGCGTAAGGAACTCGGTGTAGTCGTTCTCCTTGGGGTACTGCGTCCACCAGACGTATCAGCTGTGCGCCTCCGAGCTTCCGGCCACCCCGATCTCACCTTCTCGGTGCCCATGAACATGAGGTGCTCGCAGAAGTGAGCCAGCCCCTGCAAGTCCTCCGGATCGTCCAAGTGGCCCGCCTGCACGTTCATACTCGCGCTCGCCTTGTCGGTCGTCGCATCCTGAATCAAGAGAGCTTCCATCCCGTTCGGCAAGAGAATGAGTCTGCGATCCCCGAGAGATGTGGCGTCAGCTCTTCTTCCTCCTCGAGCTGCCAGAGAGCGAACGTACCGGTAAAGGCGATCGTCGTTTGGACTCCGCTCGATCTCCTTGGTGTAGATGGCGTAGGCAGGGTGGTCGGACGTGGCGGGCACGAGCTCGTAGCCGGGCAAGAGGTGGTCGAAGGCGTTGCCTGAGGCGGTGATGAAGGGAGATGGCGCCTTGACTGGGTTAAAGGGGATGTTGGGGGCGACCCAAGGGGTTTTGGTGGCTGTCGCCATGGTGCGGAAGGCTAGAGGAGTCGTTCGGGATTGGGAGAGAGTGGGAGCGACGATGCGGCGTAGGATGGGTTGCTGGAGTCGTAGTAAAGACGGTGTTCTTGATACAATTCTTCTAGCGAGCATAAGGAGTAAGAAAGAGGAGAACCAGCGTCGTCGTCGGTCGTGGTCAAGGACAAAAGGCGTCCAAAACAAAGGGAGGTTCGAAGACGCTCCGCGCTCTTGCACTTGTTCGATCGCGTTCGCCCAAGTCGCGCTCAACTCTCACCTCCAGCCAAGTTTCAAAGATGAAGATGGACCTCCACCTGGCTCTATCTGCTCCTCAGGACCTGATCCAGGCGCTCTACGAGGCGTCCCCCGTCCTCGAGGGCTTCGAAACGCGCGTTAGCTCCCTCTTTGCATCCCTCCTCGCCGACCCCGTCGCCCTCTCCCAGGTCAGTCCGCTCTCGCGCCGGGGTAGCCTCAGCTAATACCTTTGCAGGTACCCTTCCTCACGGCGTCCTCCAACCCTGCCGACCTCCCAGCGCCTGGTTCCCTGGTCCGCTTCCGCGCGATGGTCCAGGACACGGGTTTTGGAAGCGAGGTGTACAAGGCGGTGGGCGCCAAGGGGGAGGTGCTGGTGTACGGGATTGAGGAGGAGAATGGCGAGAACGAGGTGAGTGCCGTGTCCAGGGGTTTGGAGGAGGCCAGGAGCTGATGAAGTGCAGGTCGCGGTGGTCGAGGATTACACGAACTTGAGGGAGCGCCAGGCGTTCTATGTCGTCAGCGTTCCCGGCGAGACAGGTTGGATCAAGGAGGTGCGCCGTTTGCTCGCCTCGACCGAGCTCTCACTCACGCTGCCACACTCGCAGAAGCTCGACGGAGAGACCTCGGAGAGTGAGCTCCTCCTTCCTCCTCCTCCAGCGCCTCACTGACGCCCTCGTAGCTCTCGCAGCCTCTCTCGCTGCCCTCTCCCTCTCTTCCGAATCCAACCCCGCCTCTGCTCTGCTCGCCAACAAGTTCCCCATCCCCTCCGAACCGCATTTCGGCTGCATCGCCAAGGTCCGCTCAACTCACCTCCCATTCAGGTCGCTCACTCACGCGATTCGCAGGTTTACGGCACCGCAGCAGATGCGATCAAGACCTGCGACGTCTTTGAATTCCTCGGCATCCTCTCTTCCACTCCGTGCGTCCTCTTGCCGTCCCTCCCACCCCTCCACTGACACTCCCACTCGCAGCCTCTCTTCGCCTTTCGACGACATGGTCTCCCCAACTCCTCTCACGACCTCCATTCCAGCTCTGCACGTCATCCTCACCCTCCCCATCCCAACCCCCGCCCCTGCGCCGATGGACCCCTCCCTCCGACCCGCCCTGCTTGCCCTCCTCGCAGAGCCTCTAGGCGGAGACCTCGACGCCGCCGAATGGGTTCTTCTATCTCTCCTTAGCCGCATGTTCGTCCTCCCTTCCCCCTCACATCACCTACTAACCCATCCTTCGCAACAGCCACACCCGCCACCCCTCCGGCGTAGCCCTCGGCTCCCTCTCCCTCAACCTCTCCCTCCCCTCGACCCTCCTCGCACCTCTTGGCAAAGTTCTCTCCACTCTTCTTCCTCGCCTCTCGGAACTCCCTCTCTCGATCCCGCTCCTCAACAGCCCGCAGACCTCGCTCGCACCGAGGAACAGGGATGAGAACCTCGAGAGTGGGACTTTGCAGCTTGCGAATGGCACGACCGTTCTAGTGGATATGCGTGGGGTGGGAGAGGGGAAGCTCGAAGATCGAGGTACGTTCTTGCTCTTCCTTCCTGGCGCCCGGACTGACCCCTTGCAAAGGCGTACGCAACCTCCGCCACTTGACCACCACTATCGCTTCCCAGAAACTCTCTTACGAATTCCCCTACTCGTCCTTCGACCTCGAAACGGACCTCGCGTTCATCCTCCTCAGCGAAGGTAAGGCTCTAGTCCCCGTACGTCCCTCTCCCCGCTCCTCCTCGCCTCGCTAACCCCCCAAAAGACGGATTGTGTAGTCTACGTCCACCCAGATCCTTCCTTCCTCCCTCCTCCTCCTCCGACTCCCGAGGTCCTCGATGGTTTCCGCTCTTTCCTCCAGAGCATGCGGGAAGAACCTTTCGTCGTTCCGGCCGAGATGTCAGAGGTGCGTACGCGTTCCACCCTCGCAAGAATCGAGCTGATGAGGGTACGCAGATCATTCAAGCAGACTACGTCGAGAGAAGGCAGAAGTCCGTCGGAGGCGAAGCGATGTCGCAAGAGGACTTGTTGTTCCGGATGACGGCTGCGAGGTGCGTTCCTTTCTCCCGTTTCCTGGCTGGTGGAGAAGAGGGCTGATAGGTGCAGGTTGATGGCGCTTTCGTTTGGGGAGACGACGATGGGGAGCGAGGGGTGGAGGAGGACGGCGGAGCTGGATGAGAGGAGGAAGGAGAGGGCTGTGCTGCCTGGGGCTACCAAAGGGCCTTGAGCGAGTCAGGAAAGGCAAGCAGAACGGGATGCAAGTGCTGTGCAGCGAAGCGGGAGAGTGAGTGGGTGGAGAGCGGAGGGAACCCCAGAACTGCTCTCTCGTCGGTGCTTCCTTGTGCGATCAGTGCATTGCTCGACAGCCCTCCATGGTCGTCCTCCACCTTTCGTCTCGTGGTCGCATCGATCGACTTAGATACTGCAAAGTCGAGAAGACATCAGCTCCCCTCCTCGTGCGTTCGTCGAAGAGCACTCACACCCTCCTCTTCCTCGCGCGCGTTCCTCCAATTTTGATCGGCGTCTGTACCCAAGAACCCTCATCAGCTCCCGCGCCTCACACCCACCGCATGGGAGACTCACCGCATCCGTGACCGTCTTCACCAGCGGCCGGACCAAATCCCCCTCTCCACCCATCAAAGTCCTAAACACCGCGTCCCTCCCCTGCCCAAACCCCTTCCAAACAATCTCCAACTCCCCCGGCTTGGCCCAGCCGACCTTTCTCCTCTGCCCTCCACTCCCAATGACGGGCGTGACCATCTCCTCAATCTTCTTGAACATGCGCAACGACACCTCGACCGCCGCATCGTACGTTCCCCTCGAAGCACCCTTGTAACCGGCCGACCCAGCAGAAACCCACGAGACAGCTCGCTGAGGATCCGTAGGGTCCTCCGTCACCGTCGAAAGGGTGAGAATGGTATTATTGCGCGACGAGTAGACGTGCAGTTTGTAAGGGTGGCCTTGGGCGATTCGGTTCCAGTATGGTCCGACGACGTTGGGTGCTGGAGTGGGGGTCGAGGTGGGGAGGGAGAGGGAGGAGAAGGTTGGCTCGAGGGGAGTCGTCGTGTGCGAGGGGGTGACGAGGGTGGAGAGGAAGGCGGTGAGGAGGGGGGAGGACCGGACCGAGACGGGGATCTCTTCGAGGATGTTGGAGGGGACGAGCTTGTGGTCGATGAGGCTGTTGATCGTTGAGTGGGTCAATGGGAGTCGCTTGGAGCGCGAGGGGAGGGACGCACGACTGGGTGTCAAACTTGCCGACGCGGTACGCCTCGATAAAGGCGGGGGTAAGGCGGTAAGCACGAAGTCCAACGTGACCCTGAGTGGCGCTGGCGATATCTGACGAGCGGGACACTGGTCAGCTACCGTCGTCGCCATCCAACCCGGCAGCCGCAAACTCACCAAAGACCAGTGCAATTCCCTTGCCGCTCTTGGATCCAGGTCCACTCGCCACGGGAGTCTTGGCAGCCGTCGAACGTCCAACGGGCGTCGCCTTGGTACCGCTTCCGATTCCTCCTCCGCTCATCTGCGCGCCGAGAAGCGCCTCGACAAAGCCCGTCATGGCGAGGTGCTGTCCGTTGTTGGTCGAGGTGTAGAAGCCGACCAGGGAGGCGTCCGCGTTGAGGTCCGCAAGACGGGGGAGGAGCTGCGAAGTGTACTTGGTCGCTGTGGGATTCCGTCGTCAGCTTGAGTTCGTGAGGAGTGGGAGGAGAGAAACGTACCAGCCTTGACTCCACGAGTCTCTCCCTCTCCCTCGCCCGACGCTCCACCGAGGCTGCCGGAAGGAAGCGCAAAGACGTTGCTGACTTCGAGCGTGCCGTTCGAGTCGATTCCGAGGAGTTGGCCGACGGCAGGGGAGAAGGAGACGGTCGCGTTCGAGGTTCCGGCAGGCGCGGGGACGATCGCGTGAGCCTCGCGAGAGTGCTTGATGATCTTCATGAGGGCCTTTTCGAAGATTTCAACGAGTCAGCTGGTGTCCTTCAGCCACGGCGTGCGGTGTGGAGCAAAAGGCTCGAGGGGAGACCATGCCACGACTCCAGGGAGCTGCTGCCCGCTCCCTCACTGGCGTCCCAGGACCTCCATCACGTCGCAAATCCTTCAGATCCTTGACAACTTCCTCTCCAAACCACCCCCTTGCCCTCCCTCGTCTCTAGCACCGCGTCACCCTCTTTGCCAGCTGAAGAAAGGGAGCTCTCTGCGCTCTCCCCCTCCGCTCCCTCCTCTCTTCAACGCCGCCCCTTACTGCCTGCACTCCTCCATTCCATCCTGCCCAGTCTCTTTGACTCACCAAGCCATCCACGCGGATACGCTCCACCCTGACCTCAGCGAGGCCCTTGTCGATGGCTGCCTTCTCCTTGGGGTTCTGCTTGCGCTCGGCGACGACGGGGGCGGTCACAGCAACTGTAGCTGGACGTGCGATCGAGGCGAGAGTGGGTGCTGACATTTCTGGCGTTTGCTTCAAGTTGAACCGATGTTGTCGAGTCCAAGAAAAAGAAGGAGTTGGGGTCGATTGATTCACGATTCTTTACTCAGAATTTCACTCTCACTTGTTCGATTTGAGCGCGAAGTCGAACGCTCCTCTGCTCTTCCTCTGTTCCGTCGTCTCCCCTCCTCTCCCCCCAAGGTAAGCACTGCTTCGATACATTGCCGGCCACGAGCTACGAAGGCTCCCCCTGCGATCGGGAGCTCAAGGCCTGCCCTGACCGAGCTCGGCAGCTTCGAAGAGGTTCCGCGAAATAATCTTGTGGGGAGCGATGGGGAGAGGATGGGGCAGCTCCAGCAGCTGAGCAAGACCAGGATCTACCCCACCGTTGTTCTGGTAGCTCGGCGCTCACTTCCGGCTGCTCCCCAATCAACGCCACTCTGGTGCCGGACGCTGACGCCCCGATTCCTCCCTTGCAGCTCCTCCTCTCCTCCCTCTCAAATGGCCGCCGTCGCTCCCAACTCGAACGATATCCTCGGCAACGCCCGATTCGCCACCGCCTCTTCCGCCTCCTCCCCCAACCGCTACGACGATATCCCCACCGCATCCTCCATCCTTTCCGCCTCCATCGACCCTGCAGCTCTCCACCCCCTTGCCGGCCTTGTCGACAACAAGGACCTCGACTACCTGCTACTAGACGACGACAAGATCAGTGGGGTCGAGGGCGGAAAGAGCGTGCTACCGAGTCGAGGATGGGGAGATGAGCTCTGCTACGGAACTGGCAGCACTTACCTTGCTGGTGCGTCCTCCCCTCCCTCCGTGCGGGCTGCTAGCTAATTCGCCACCTTCCTGCCAGGCCTAGCAGCAGGCGGACTCTGGGGATTCCGCGAAGGACTCCGCAAGCCTCTCGCCCCTCGCGCCCCCTCCTCCGCCCTCTCCACCGCCATCCCTCCCACCGCTGCCGCCGCCTCCACTTCCGCTCCCCTCGGCACCGCACCCCTTTCTTCCGCCGTCGGCTCACAAGCCAAGGCGTTCGTGAACGCCGCCAAGGACGCTGCGACCGAGGGAGCTGCTGGTGCCGCCGACAAGGCGCGCGTGAATGCTCAGGCGGCGGCCAAGGTCAGCTCGAGGCTGAGGTGGAACAACGTGCTCAACCAGGTTACGAGGAGGGGAAGCTTTACGGGCAACAGTGCTGGAGTGCTGGGTGCGTTCTTTGCGTCTTTTTGGAGGGCTTTAGGGAATCGAGGGAGCTGACCTCGCGTTCGTTCCTGCAGCGCTCATCTACAACGGGTTCAACTCGACGCTGGACGCCTACCGCGGTGGCAAGCACGATATCTACGGGAGCATGGCGTCTGGAGCCTGCACGGGAGCGTTGTGGAAGTGCACAGGTGCGTCCTTCTCTCTGGGAGAATCTCCCTGCGACCGCTTTCGGTTCGTGGACCAGCGAGGAGGGAATTAGGGAGCCCAGCAGGACCTTGCGACGATCTTGTGCGGGGGAGGAGAAGAGGTGCCCTGAATCGTCCGAGCGACATTGGGTTTCGGTGGACATCTTCGCAGTGAAAAGGAACGCTCGCTGACCCTCCCTTCCTTCGCAGCTGGAGTGCAACCGATGCTCATCACGTCGGGTCTCCTCACCGTTGGAGCGGCCGGCTGGACCGTGGTCAAGCAGCAGTTCCTCTAGATTCCTGTCCCTGTAAACGACGTCCTGCACCCCTCGTTCCCGCTCCCAAAGAAGCGTTATGAAAAGGCGACGATCCGGAAAGTCAATTAGGTCTCACAAGCAGGAGTTCAGCCCGATCGCGAGGGCGAAACCTCTCCACGAGAGTCAATTGTCCCCCCTCGCTAGCGCTGCGCTAACGCGGACGTCCCTGCTGAACTTCCTCGGACCTCCACGGACCTCCACCCAGCCCATCTTTAATGCAGGGAACGATACAGATCGTTCCCTGGCCCAAGGAACGACCCCAGGGCTACAGTTCCCAGCTGTACGCATCCTCCCGAAACGGAGCACGCAGTTTGCCCTTTTTGTTTCTCCCCTTCTCCCTGTTCTGGGTCGTTCGATCTCGAAACCCCGGTTCCTCGTCGGCGAACAGGTGTTCTGGAGGGTTCGTCCGTCCGGTGACGCTGCTCGAAGTCTCTCGAGCGAAGAGGGTTTTGCAAGGGAGAATAGCGAACGCGGCTCTCTTCCTCCCTCCCGACCTCTCCCAGACTCCCGCTGCAGATCCCCACTCCTCCAGGCCACTACGCCCCCGCTCACAATAACCCCACACTCCTTCCCTCTCCCGACGCCCTTCAACCCCGTTCGGAATCTCGCGACTTGGGGAGCGACCAAACCGACATCTCCTCTGGCAGCTCTCGACGATCCAGTCTTCTTTCAGGGTGCTTCAGACCTGTGCGTCATCCTCTCTTCCTTATCTCTCTTCTGTCGCGAGCACTCCTGCTAACGCCCCTGTTGCACCCACAGTTCTTTCAAACGCCAACCTGAGCGCCAGATTCAGCTCCTCTCGACATCTCTCTCCCTCTCCCTTCCACCCCACCAGCATGTCTGACGAACCACGCCGTACCAGCAATCCACCAGGACGTTCCTCGAGCCGAGCTGGAGGAGCACCTCAGCGTCAAAGCCAGCGAGCTTCGTCGGGCCCCTATCCTCGACCCTCGCCTTCGCCTGAAGCTGGAGAGGAGGAGGAGGAGCTCTTCGAGGCCAAGATGGAGGAGGAGGAGGTACCAGTTGCTTCGGGGTCGGGACAGGTGCGAATCGAGGTCAGGGCCGGGGAGACGAGTGGCGACAGGTCCGTGTCTATCTTTCTTTGTTTGGTATTTGCTTCGTTCCTGAATCACTGATTCCCATTCCTTCTTTCTTGCAGGACTTTCCAGTTGATGATTCGCCAGCAACCAGAGATTGGAGCGAGCGCGGGGTTGGAGCGAATCACTCTTGGTCGCGTGAGTTCTCCTTCCTGGCTCGTGTCGTGCTGCGAACCCCTCTCTGATCCCCTCGATTCTTCTCCGTCGCAGCTCCCCATCGTCCCCGCTCCCGTAATTCAAGTCATCATGCTCGATTCCGACGGAGAGGAGGTGTACGAGAAACTTCTCAACGACCCGCTCGCTCCGATCGCTAACCCCCAAGCTCTTCGCAGGGACGTCGAACTTCCCTACCTCTTCTGCTCGTGCTCCCTTCGTCAAGAAGATGGGATTT
This sequence comes from Glaciozyma martinii, assembly GCA_025758715.1. Taxonomy (NCBI): domain Eukaryota; kingdom Fungi; phylum Basidiomycota; class Microbotryomycetes; order Kriegeriales; family Camptobasidiaceae; genus Glaciozyma; species Glaciozyma martinii. Next base: position 20,542 of record JANGFH010000514.1, on the reverse strand, counting down.
CGGCCGTCGAGATCGCGCGGCCCGAAGGCGAATCGGGATCCTACAGCGCTTTGCTTGGAGGTCTCGTGCGCAACGTGCATCGAGTGAAGGATCTCGAGGATGGGAAGGAGGTCAACTACTTTGTTTTTGAGGATATGAGCGTGCGCGTCAATGGGACTTTTACGCTCGAATTCAGGTGAGCGCGAGGTGGTTTCGAGCGAGCGAAGGAGGTGCTGACCCTTTCGTCCTCAGATTGAGCGAGGCGTGCGGCTTTCCTCTGCTTCAACGAGCGTGGATTCTGATTATTTCGTCCCTCGCAGACGTCCAAACTCTCCGAAACTGGCAGCCGTGACCTCTGCTCCTTTCGACGTCGTAGACTGGTCCAAGTACCCCGGTCGACCAATCGAAGGCGAGCCTCTCCCGACGACTCGCTCCCACAGTGCCTGATCCTTCTTTACGCAGACATCTACACCGACCTTTCCAAGCACCTACACGAGCAATCGATCCCTCTCTACATCCCGCCACTCGTCCTCCAACCCCCGAACACCGTCCCGCCACCAGCGTCCCTCAATCCCTTCCCCTCCGACTCTGACATTCCCACACTCGGACTCGCAAGTGAACAGCAGTCTCCTGCACCTTGATACCTGCCCTCGTTGTTGTCCACTCCCCACCTTTGTCTTTCTGAAGCGACTCCACTTTCCCTCCTTGTTTTTGGCTCAGTCGGACTTTGCCGTAGGATCGCAAGTACACCTTCGTTGTATAGTAAAGCAATAGAACAGGACTCGGTGCAACGTCGTTCGCCTTTAAAAATGTTATTTCGTCGCGAGAGCCCAGGAGAGCGCAAGTCTCAGCGGGTTGACCGACGCGCGCTGCTTCTTCCCCATCCTCACCCCTCCCTCCCTCCCACTCTCTCGTCCTTGCCACCTAGTACCAATGTCCACCGAGGTGAAGTCCGCCCCAGCGGTACGCGCCCGACGAGCCCGTGAGCGCACCCCCTGCTGACCCTTGTTTCCATCCTCGCAGGCCATCGTCAAGTCGGCCGACATGCCCGAAGAGGTAAGGCCACCTTCGCCTGGGTCCCAGGCTTCTATTGGAGTGCACGCGAGGAGGAGGGGGCAGAGCCTGAGGATCTCGAGAGCTCGGGAAAGCTGACCCCTCGTGTTCCGCGTGTTCGCGCAGATGCAAAAGGTCGCCATCCAGGTCGCCCAGGACGCCCTGCTCGCCAACGATATCGAGAAGGACGTACGTGCCGCTCTCCCTGCTGTGCGGGTCCGACTGCTGATGGAGCCCTGCACCAGATTGCCGCGGCCATCAAGCGCGAGTTCGACAAGCGGTTTGGCCCTACTTGGCACGTCGTGGTGGGCAAGGCGTTTGGCTCTTATGTTACGCATGGTGAGTGGGAGTTTGGGGCGTCCGGGGCGGCGGGAGGAGCAGGGGAACGCTGGAGCTGATGGGTGTTGTTCGCGTGTCGCAGAGAGCGGGCACTTCTTGTACGCCTACATTGGGAACATCGCCATCGTACGTACCTCGAGCTTCGTCCAGAGTGCGCGTACTGATTGATTCCGGCGTCTGCAGCTGTTGTTCAAGGCGGGGTAGACGACGTCGGCCCAAGGCACTCCTCGGGAAGGCTTCCACCTCCCCCCGCTACTCTCTTACCATCCCCTTTGGCTTCCTTTTGCAACTCACCCCTCCGTACCTCCCTCGCAATCCTCCTCCCTTCTCGCCGCCTTCAACTTGGCGCGGTTCCAACCCCCCCTATACCTCCTCCGCACTTGTCCTCTTTCGCAACACTGAGATGAGCTTCAGAAGCAGTCGATCACTGCAGTGCTCAGAGAGATTTAGAACGAGAGCGATGAGAAGGACCAGCGTCAACTTGAACGCGCGAGCGAAAGAGGTGCGCGGCGAGGGCACCAGTCGTTGCTCTTCCTCTTCCTCCTTCGCCCCCTCCTCCCACCTCACCCCAGCACCCCAGCAGCATACCCAGGAGGCAGGCGTACACAAGCTACAGAGCGACGCCAGCCAGATGCCAGCTGATTCTCCTCTATCGTCGTCTCCCACCTCCTCCCCTCTCTCCTCGACTCCCACCCTCTCGATCGGCCGTGCAGCTGGCAGGAACTCCCTCCGAAGCGTTCTCTCCAGTGACACACTCTCGACCCACCCGCTGCTCGCCTCTCCTACCGACTCTGGAGCCCCGAACGGCGTGTCCTCGTCCCCCTCCGCAGGGACGTACGCAGTCTACTCGGGGCGCAAGAAGCCTTCAGCCCTCGACCCAGTACCTCAGCCCGATTCCTCACCCACCTCCAGCTCCCTCCTGCACCCCGGCGCCACTCCTCCTGCCCTCCATCAACGAGCTTCACCGACCTCTCCGACCAGCGCGACCCACCTCCCTCCCCTCATCTCCCGGCCCTCCAGCTCCCCTCTTCCATCCACTATCAGCAGACCGGCAGCTCGCTCCGTTTCAGAGGCGAAGGAGCTCCTACGGGGTCAGAACCTCAAGGCGGAGGTGCAGAGCTTGGGGCTCGCGAACGAGAGTGCGGGGTGGGCTATGGTGCAGAAGCTGGCGAGTCTGGGGAAGGAGAACGAGTGGAGTGGAGTGCTAGCTGCGTTGGGTAGTGGCAAGGTGCGTTACTGTTAGGAGGTCGCGGTGTGGAGCTGATGGCGTTCGTTCTCGCAGCTCGTCCTCCTACTGCCAGCGGAGAAGCTGGGTTCGTCGGTGCTCAGTCCAGCGTTCTTTCTGGACCACCTTGCATTGCTCGAGACGCCGGTTGCTTCGATGTCGAGTGCCCCGTTGTCGAGTACGCGCGGTTTCGCGACGCTCAGCGGATTCAGGGGAACGCTCGACTCGTGAGTCTCTGTCGACTCTCTCTTGAGCAGCTGAACTGATCCAGTTTGTGAAGGGACACGCTCGTGATTACCAGCTGTGGGACAGCTCTCCCCGAGGGAACGAAGCTCAACTTTGCGGATCCAGAGCTGCACCAGTGCGTCTTCCTCCCTTCGCAGCTCGAACCAACGCAAACTCTCCATTCATGCAGAACTCTCGCTGGAGCTGCGCATCCCTCCTCCAGCATCTCAACCTCCTCCTCGGCCACCTATCCCACCACCACCCTCCTCTCTCCCATTACCGAACTCTCCGTCCCTCGCGCCCCCTCCCGATCTTCCACCTCGAGCCCGCCGCCAGCAGAACGCAAGCCTTCGACAATCGGCAGAGCTAGCGGATCGACCGGGAGTCGCCTCGCAGCTCTCTTCGCCAAAGCTCCGCCGCCGGAAGAGATGAGCGACGTCTCGGACCTCGAATCAAGAGCGGTCGTCGAAGCTCCCGCCACTCCCTCGAGCGAACCCTCTTCCCTCTTCCCCTCCTTCACCCGTTCTTCGCAACCCAACCTCGACATCGTCGTTCTCGCCATCAACAAGGTCGTTCGACACGGGGACTTCGTCAAGGCGATCGGCAAGACCCTCGACTCCCAACTGCGAGAAACCCTCAAGGGGATCGAAGGCTGCGAGGGCGAAGGAGGCGTCATCGACCGCGTCTGCGTGTTCGCCGCGCGCTTCCAGCCTCCGCCGACTTGGACCAGCTCCCTTCCTCCGTCCGGCAGGTCGACGCAGGCCGACTCGTACTACGCGAAAGAGGTCGAGGAGCTCTCGGACGCGTTCCAGGACCTCGTTCACGCGGTCCGACTCGATTTGACGGGAAACATTCGTACGGCATCTGCGCGCGACAAACGGAGGGCTCAGGATGCGCCGGCGGGGGAGAAGGAGGTCGAGGAGGAGGATTTGGGGATGCTCGAGGCGCGAGTGGACGCCTCGTTGGAGAGGATCGAGGAGCTCGTCACGACGGCGTTGTACGACCGACTCTTCTCGCCCGCGTCGTCAAACGACTCGCAGTTGGACGAGAACCTTTCGTCGAGGATCGCGGCGCTCAACATCCTCGAGCTGTCGCTCGAGCATCTTGGACTCGATTTGGGAGGCGACGGGGGACCGGATGGATGGGACGAGTCGAGCAGGACGATTCGGGACAGCCTCGAGGACGTTATTGGAGTTGCTGGCAAGGGTGAGTTCGACGGTGTCTGTGCCTGGGGACCAAAGGCTGATGATTCTACAGAGCTCGCTCGGCTACAAGACTCCCAGATTCGCTCACCCAGAGCAAAGCTGGACGTCTTTGTCAACCTCCACAAGATCATCGTCGAGAACTTGAGTCGCCTGCCGCCGATACCGCTCAAGGAGCCCAAGCCCGACGACGCAAGTTCCTCGAGTCGGACCTCGAACGAGGTGGAGATGGACGACGCCTCGCTTCGCTCTCGCCCTTCGTCCCGCGCCATCTCTCCGATTCCCCCTCCTCGACATTCGGAATCGTCGGACGAGGAGGCACTCCTTCGCACCCCTCGACCACCCTCCATCGCAGACGCCTCCCAACCCATCCCCGAGATCCAACTCCCCGCATCCATCACCTCCTCCGTCAACTCGCGATCCTCGTCGCCAAGTCGAGAACTGACCTCCTCGGTCCACGACGCGACCTCCTCCTCCGTCTTCGACACCACCCCTCGGCGCTCCTCGACCAAGCCCTCCTCTTCCAGCGCGGACCTGATCCTCCCTCTCCTCATCTACCTCGTCGTCGAATTCAACCCCCGACACCTCACCTCGCACCTCCTCTTCGTCCAGCGGTTCCGCTCCGACTCGCTCCTCCGCGGCGAAGGCAGCTACTGCTCGACGAGTATCCACGCCGTCATCGAGTTCCTCAACCAAGTCGACATCTCCGCCCTCGGTCTCTCGTCCCACAAAGTCGCCGGCATGGTCGATTTCCCCTCCTCGAACGGATCGAGTGGGTCGAGCCGACCTACGAGCATCAAAGGACGGGTTTCGACCGTGACACACGAGCTGGACCGGTTCGTCGACGATGCCAATTCCGCCATTGTCAAGACGCTCGATTCGTCGTTACGGATGCTGTTTGGACCCAAGGGGCTCGCGCCAAAGACGATCGAGGACGTCAGGAACGTCTTGGATGGGGCGGGGACGGCGGCGAGTAAGGCGCGCGGGAGTCTTCTGCGGCGGGGAAGTTCACCGGCGGGGGACACGACGGAGGGGGCGCAGAGGGAGATGGTCGATATCGTCGTTCCTGGCGAGGTGGTGCCCGAGGCGACGGCGGCGACGGCGGCGACGGCGGACAAGGACGACGACGCGAGGAGCGTGAGGAGTATCTCGTCGATCCTTCGCGAGTCGAGCGTTGGGAAAGGGTTCGTCGACAAGCGCGAGGGAGCGGAGGAACGTCCTTCGATTGGGGACAGGCTTGCGAGCATCCCGGGGTTGGGCAGGTTCGGGACGGAGGGCAAGACGGCTTCGGGAGCTTCGTCACCGGCAAAGGTGCGTCTTTCTCCCTCTCGGGTGGCGATTCGGTACTGATTGACTTTGGGGGTCGCAGACTTCCCTCTTTGCCGCCTTCAACTCGAACAGCATCCCCAACGCTCGACGAGCAACGATCAACGTCGCCCCTCTACCCACTCCCACCGCCGCCCCTCTTCCCTCCTCCAGCAGCTCGTCGTTCTTCTCGACCGTTCGGCCGGTGCAGCGGTTCATGGAATGCGAAGCGGGAGATTTGAGGATTGGCGAAGTCGGAGAATTGTTGCTCGAGTATCGGAGGCTTGCGGAGGCGCTGCAGAGGCAGGAGGGGACGTTGTAGTGCGCTGCGTAGCCGATGAATGGATGTTGAGGGTACACAGGAGCGTTGTCCGACCGAGGAAAGAGCCCTGGAAAAGAGCAAGGTCGGAGGAGAAAGCTCGAGGGGTCGTCACTCTCCACGCCTGAGGCGCTTGGGAACGACGAGAAAGCCAGGCCCGCCACGCAGGAGAGGAAGCAGAGCACGCTCCCTCGCAAGTCCCCCTCCACCTCGTCCTCCCCATGACGCCCGAGCAGAATTGAGCGACCCTCCGCACGCCGTGAGCATGGAAAGAGACCAGTTTTGCAGTGATGAACTGGGCATCCCCCACGCTCTCATGAGCTCGCCCCGTCCCGACACTCCTTTCGAGGTAATGCCCCCTCCACCCCTGCTCCTCCTCCTCAACAACCATCACTCCCGAGGGCTTTACTCGGAGGCGGTGGCCTTGACCTTCCTCGTCGCAGAGGTTCCCTCTCGGAAACTGCGTCGACAGAGGTTAGCCGACCCTCAGGGATGCGAGACGATGAACCCACCCGTTCTTGAAGCGGCGAGACACGTCCTTGAGGTGTGCCATTCGACCTGTGCCCGTGGTGTGCCTGCGCTTGGCCTTCTGTCCCCACTCGACTATGTCGACCCGTCAGCTCCCATGTCTCCGACCGAAAACAGAGAACGCACAGGAACGAAGCTTGGCAGCAGGGTATCCGCACGAGGCGCACGACTTGTGCTGCTTGTGGAAGGCGCGACGACCGCAACGACGGCACAGGGTGTGCGTCTAGAGGGGCAGAGGGGAAACGTCAGTCGAGCTCTTGCGCGCAGGGTTCAGGCGGAGGGCGTACCTTGGTGTGCCTCTTTCCGAACGAACTTGTTCCTTTCGTCTGTGCAGGGAAGCGAGGGTTAGCAGTGGGTCGGAGGGCGTGGAGAGTTGGGGGGGCCACGAGGGAGGAGAGGTCGAGTAGGTCGAGGGGGTACGGGTCGTCCAACACGTCGTCCGTTCTCCAGCAGTCCTTGACGCCAGAGCAGAGGTCCCCTCTCACGCCGTCACAGCATGCGGTCCCCCTCGTGCCTCCTGCTCCTCCTCTCCCATCGCCAATGACCGATTTTTTCCCTCTCCCTCCTTCTGTTCGAATTCGAGCTGGGTTCAGGCTGTTGGAGCGGCGTGTCGAAGGTGGGGTTGATCTGTACGAGCAGTAGGGGCTGTTCAGTCAACGTACCATGTTGTCGAAGTGCCTTGGAAGAGATCGGGAGGGGAGATCAAAAGGGCGAAGAAATCTCTAAGTTTGGACGCAAATCATAATTTAGTCGGTTGAAGTATTCACTAAGGGGGGTTAGACATTAACAGGATGCACTTCTCCTAGAGTGCAGCGTAACTTCTGTTGCTCTTCACCAACTCTCTAGGACTGCTTATTTAGCACAGAAAGGTAAAGCTCAGTACGAAGAGGGCCAACTGGAGACTATGAACTGACCGTTTACGCCTCCTCTCAATCCCCTCTCTCTCCCCCCCCCCCTTGCGCCCTTTCAAACTCTGCTCGAATCAAAACTCTGCCCGCGCTCGCCTCTCTCTCTTTCCGACCGTCACTCCTCAAGATGCAGATCTTCGTCAAGACCCTCACGGGGAAGAGTACGTTCAATTTTACCCAGTCCAACAGACGACGAGACTGACCCCTCGTGTCCCCCAGCGATCACCCTCGAGGTCGAGTCCTCGGACACCATCGACAACGTCAAGGCCAAGATCCAGGACAAGGAGGGTATCCCCCCGGATCAGCAGCGTCTCATCTTCGCCGGCAAGCAGCTCGAGGACGGCCGCACCCTTTCGGACTACAACATCCAGAAGGAGTCGACCCTCCACTTGGTGCTTCGTCTCCGTGGTGGAGCCAAGAAGAGGAAGAAGAAGGTGCGTGGGCATGAGGAGGAGGAGGGCGTGAAGAGGAGGGGCGGGAGCTGATGGCGTGATGACGAGCAGACGTACACCACCCCCAAGAAGATCAAGCACAAGAGGAAGCCCGTCAAGATGGCGATCCTCAAGTACTACAAGGTCGACTCTGACGGCAAGCTCAAGCGCCTGCGTCGCGAGTGCCCCTCGGCCGAGTGCGGTGCCGGTGTCTTCATGGGATGGCACCACGATCGCCAGTGTGCGTTCCCCCCCTTTCCTCTCTCCAGCCTTTCGAGGGAGCCAACAGCTGACGCGCCCCTGCTTGCAGACTGCGGCAAGTGCGGACTTACGTACATGTTCGAGGCTGGACAGGCTCCTCCCCAGGAGGCCTAAACCTTTCATGACCCTACCCCTGCAACCTGAGGGATTGACGTCGTACTCTTGCGCCTGTGGTTGTGCGAGAGAGGAGAGACCTGCTCGCGATGCTCCTGCTTCTGTTTCTCCCGGCAGGTCTGCGCGGAGTTGCTGCTTCCCTGGGAGAGAGAGGCGCGATGTTGGAAGCTGGTGCGGGCGAGCTTCGCACTTTGAGCGGCTGTTCCTTCAACGCAGCTCAATCGAGAGTTCAATCACGGTAGGCTACGCTCGTCTTGAACGTAAACTGCTGCAAGAACGATCCCTTGAGGAGGGGCAGGACATTCGGCCCGCCTGCCCACCTCGAATCGATCTCTCGCACCTCAGCTTTCCCTCCTACAACCATGTCCGAGTCCTACATTGTCGTTGGTGGTACGGCTGGCCCTTCCCAGAACTCCCAGGGACTCCCAGCTAACCCCCCTTGCTCCCCCAGGCGAAGGCTTCCTTGGCTCCACGCTCGTCAAGGCTCTCGTCGCCCGGTACCCCTCCGCCGCCGTCTCCTCCCTCGACATCGTCCAGCGCCACTTTCCCGAAAAGTCCCAGTGGACCTTCTACTCCGCCGACCTCACCTCCCTCCCCTCCCTCTCAGCGGCGTTCAAAGCCAGCGGCGCGACCACCGTCTTCCACACCGCCTCCCCCTGGACTGGTTCCGGAGCGGACGTGTGCGAGAAAGTCAACGTTCAGGGGACTCAGACGATCGTGGATGCGTGCGTGCAGGAGGGAGTGCGCAAGCTCGTCTTCACTAGCAGTGCGGGAACGGTTTACAACGGCGAGGACTTGATCAACGTGGACGAGCGGATGCCCTTCCCCGAGAGGGCGCTGGATGCGTACAATGTGACCAAGGTGGGTAGCGTTGGCCGCGGAGGGACGGGATGGGAGCTGATTTGGGTTCGACGACGCAGGCCAAGGCGGAGACCATCGTGCTCTCGGCGAACGGCAAGGGGAACCTCCTCACGGTCGCTCTCCGTCCTGCTGGTATCTTTGGGTGCGTGGAATCCCGCTCTTCAACCGCACAGAACTTAACGACTCGTCATCGCCGCAGTCCTGGCGACCGACAAGCCCTCCCTGGAGTTTTGGACGTCCTCAAGTCTGGCAAGACCAACTTCCAGATCGGCGACAACAAGAACCTGTTCGACTGGACCTACGTCGACAACGTCGTTCACGCCCACCTGATCGCCTCCGAGCGCCTCGAAGCCTCGGTCCCCTTCGACTTGCTCGACACGCGCCTGCCTCCCGTCGACAAGGACCTCCCCCGCCGCCTCCTCCCCACCTCGACCTACCGCCCTCCCTCGCTCCTCGCCCTCGAGCAAGCCGCCGACCCCTCCTTCACCAACACTTCCTCCCCAGACGAGCCCCTCTACGCCGCCCGAAACCGCTACGACCAGTTCTACCCTCGCAACCCAGCCGTCCACCGCCCCGAAGACCTGACGGTCGCAGGGCAAGCCTTTTTCATCACGAACGGGGAGCCGATCCCGTTCTGGGACTTCCCGCGAGCCGTCTGGGCGGCGTACAATGGGCACGAACCGAGTTTCGTCATCCCTTTGCCCGTGTCGATTGGGCTGGCGGCGGCGGGAGGAGCGGAGGCGTTCAGCTGGATCATGGGGAGGACGCCTGGGTTGACGAGGGGAAAGGTCGTTTACTCGACTGTGCATCGGTACTACAACATTGAGAAGGTGCGTTTCTTGCGGGCTTTGGAGGGCGAGGATTCCGAGCTGATCCTTCTCGTGTGCAGGCTCGCCGAGTGCTGGGGTACGAACCGATTGTCGGCCTGCAAGAAGGTATCAAGCGAGCTGTCGCTGTGCGTACCATTCCTCGGGCGTCGCTTTGGGCAGGAGCTGACCCCGACCTCTCTCGCAGTGGTACAAGGAGAACGAAGCCGCCTCCGCTGCCACTGCGATCAAAGCCTGAACCTCTTGTCATTCTCTTGGATACCCTTCATTCCCCTCGTTAATCTATGCAGCTTTTTTCCTGCGAAGACGACGTGGCTGCGCAAAAGACTCGGACGGACGAAACCCGCTCCTTGATTCCAGCTCAAAGGCTCTCAATCGCGTCTAGGTACACTCGCGGGAGATGGCTCTTGACCAGATCTGCCTCGAGGAGCGGGCAGGAGAAGAAGGACGGATCGCGGACCTCGTAAAGTCCCCAGATCTGCGGCTCCTCGCCATCGTCGTCCTCGTCGAGCATCGCCTCCACCTGCGCCCTCCTCGTCGCTTCCAGTCCTGCGAAAAATTGCCCAAAGAATCAGCCTGGTTCCTCCACGCCCAAACGAGGTACTCACCGGCTGGCAAACGATCAAGATGCAACGCCTTCCCCGCCGGAACCATCATCGACTCGTCCGGCAACGCCTCCGCCGGATCGTCCATCTCCCTCCTCCAAACCCACGCGCTCTCCTCAATCTTCCTCACCTCATCACTCCTGGCCGCTCCCTCTCCTCCCCCAAGCCTCTTCCACCTCCACCAACTACTAAGGACCTCCGACTTCCCATGCTGCCCGACCTCCTTACTCGCCAAAAACCTCCTTCGCTTCTTCGCCAATCGACCGAGCGCCCTTCGCACTTCCCGCACTTGAGGAACTCCCATGCGGACCACGACGTCGCTGCCGAGGGAGACGGAGAGGACGAGAGGTTCTACGCCGAGAGCGGTTCGGTGGGCGAGACGGAGGTCGACGGTCGTGGGGTGGGCGAAGGTGATGGCGCGGAGAGGTCGGCCGGGAGGAAGGCCGGAGGAGGAGCGGATGATCCAGTGGCCTTGGGAGGTTGGTGTCGAGGGAGAGGTGATGTATTCGCCGAGGAGGAAGGCGGCGGTGGAAGCCTTGTTTGCGAGGAAGCTTCAGTGGAGTTCGCTCGGAGGGAGGGGAAAGAGACTCACGATGGCGGCGCCGAGAGAGTGACCGACCAGGACGAGAGCGTAGCCGTCGTTCTCCTCGAGTGCGGCCTTCACTTTGGCAAAGAGAGGACTGAGCTCGGGACTGCGAAGCAAATAGCGTTAGTTGAGAACGAGGGACCCCGAAACGCCGCGACTCACTTGAGCAGCCTTCGAGCCGCAGCGAGAATTCCAGCATGCGCAAGGAACACCTCGGGCTCCCCATCCGGAGCGAGCGAAGGAAGCTCGACCTCATCAAAGCTCGCCTCGAGGTCCGTCTTGATATCCGCGAGCGACTGCGTTCCTCTCACCACGCAGACGACCTCGAGATTGACGTCGTCCCTGAGGAGGTAGATCTGCGGCTCGTAGCTCTCGTCCAGCTCGCCCGCCGACGGTCCCCCGAGGTACTCCTTCTGAATCGCGACGTGCAGGACGTTGTCGGGTCCTTGAACGCCGCCGAGGTGGGCAAAGATTCGGTGAGGGAGAGTCGCGCCCGAGGGGGTGAAGGGCATGACGGGGTCGATGAGGTAGGAATGAAGGCCGTAGGACGCGGTGGCGAGGCGGGCGTGGCGCTTGATCGTCTTGAGGAGGGTGGGGAGGGGTCGAGGGTCGGGAACGGGTCGGAGAGGAGGGGAAGAAGGGGTTGCGAAGGAGTAGAAAGGGGAGGAAGGCGTTCGTGGTGCTGGGGGGAACGAGAACCCTGGGAGAGCGTCGCCGAGGTCGATAGGAGGGAGGTCGTCCAGGTCGTCGCTGAGCTCGAACTTCCGAGGGGAGGGAGAAAGGTGCGCGATGGGGTCAAAAGAGTCGTTCAGGATGGTTCCCTCGACGATCAAGTCACCTCCACCCGTAACGAGAAGCCTGTCTCCCTCGCCGTCGTCCTCAGCCCATCGTCGAGTCGTCCTCCGTCGTCCGATTCCAGGTCGTTCACCCCCGATACTCTCCCGCCGCCTGAGAGAGAGCTTCCGACGACTTCGCCCCGGACCCACCTCCTCGCCAAAGTCCTCCTCATCCTCCCCGTTCAGCAACTTCAACCTCCCCGGTCCCTCGGCGATCCACCTCTCCTTGCTCATCGCCTGAATCGCCGCCATCTCCAGGAACCCAATCCCGACGCTCCAGAATCCCAATCGCACGCCGTCCTGCTCGCAGACGAGGTCCCACTCTTTTCGACAGAGGACGAGGTACTCTTTCGCAACGAGGGAGAGGTCGGTCCGTCCCGTGAGGTTGAGGAACGTCCAATGCGAGAAGAGGGCGATCGAGCGAAGGGTGATGAGGGTCGAGAGGAGGAGAGAAGAGGAATGAACGACGAGGAAGAAGAGGAATCCTACGAGGTGCATCAGAGCCCCGAGGATCCCGCCGACGCTGTCGAGTCCTGCGCCCTTGATCGTCGGGTGTGCCGATCCCACCGCGACCCAGATGAGGAAGTCGGCGTGCGAACGCGCTCGTCGTTCGAGGGTGCGAAAGGCGAAACTGATGGGAGAGCTGAGGGCGAAGAGGAGGCGGGAGGGAGTCGGGCTGGGATGCGGAGGGGAAGGGGTGGCGGGCTTGGGGACGGGGCTTGGGAAGGCGGTGATGAGTGGGACGTCGAGGAGACTGGTGATGGAGGGAGAGAGGGCGTGCGAATCGCCCGAGTCGCGGGGAAGAGTTGATTTCGAAGCGCGTCGCTTCGTGCGCGTGCGATGGATGGTAAAGTAGTCGTCCTCTGTCGCTACCGAGGGAAGTTCCGGAGGAGTGAGAGGGAAGGGAGAGGGCTCGGCGTCGGTGAAGAAGGGACCGAGTTTAGGTTTTGGGGGAGCGAAGGGTGTTGCGGGAGAGTGTGAGGAGAGGGTCGATGCGGCGCTGTCGAAGAGGAAGCCGGGTGTGAGGGCTGGGAGTGGCGGGCTCAGGTAGTCGAAAGGCGTGTCGAACCCGCTCCCAGGCGGAGGCGCAAAGAGTGACATGGGAGTCGCTGCTCGAAACGCAGGAGCCTCGATCGTCGACGTCCGGGCTTGCGAAGGCTTGCGCGCGAGCTCCTCCTCGTCCGTCGTCTCCTCCTTTGCGCTCTCCTGATCCCGCCTGAGCCGCTCCGCAAGCTTGCTCACGAGTCGCTCGCTGACCTCGAATCCCTTCATGCTCGTCTCTGCTCGCTCCAGCCTTCGTCGTTCCTTCTTGGCGTTGCCCGAAAGGCCCTCGTCGTTTGGATCGTCCTTCCAACTTCGGTAGAACTTGCCGCTGTCAAGGCCTCCTGGAGGACCGAGGGCGGAGACGAGTTTGGAGGCGGTAGCGAGGAGGGAATGGGGGAAGACGGGAGGGGGAGGTCGGTCGCGTGCGAGTTGACGAGCTTGACGCCGAAGTCGCTGGGATGATTCGCGAGCGGTGCGAGTTCCGAGAAGACCTGTCCTCTCAAAGGATCAGCACCACGAATAGAGGAACCTGAACCTCGACGGACCTTCAAAGCTATCTCGACTGCTCCCCTCGTCCAAGAACGGCGGAGGCAAGAGCAGTGCGCCGTCTCGAGTATGCCGAGTCCTGCCCTCTGCGTCCCAGCTCCACCCTCCAGGCAGTCCCACCGGGCTCGGAGGAAGGTCGGAATCGCTCTCCTCCGCCGTCCTCGTCCTCGTCCTGCGGGGCGCAGCATCCAGCGGTGGGATCTCGGCGTCGGAGATAGTTGAGCGCACGTTCGCCCGCGACGCAGCTGAATAGCGAGACGGGGGGAACGAGAGACCAAAGTCAGCTCCCAGCTCCAGCGCATCAGCTCCAGCTACGCCTCTCCTCCGTGCCAAGAGCGATGCCTGCGCCTTGGAGGGCCCCACAGAATCGGAGCTGGCGCGCTTGGCGTTGTGACCTAGGAGGATGGCGGAGAGCGCGCTGAGAGCTCCTGGGGCGGTAGCTGGTGTAGAGGGGAGGAAGGAGGGGCGGGAGGAGAGGGCTTGGGGTGGTGGAGAGCTGGCGGTTGGCGAAGGCCGAGAGGGGTCTGGCGACATCGAGGAAGAGACGCTCGGCGTCGTCCCTGAGGAAGCTAGATGGGCGATGCTTGGAAGGGCTGTCTCCACGATCGTAGCTGCAGGTGGGTCCTCGTAGCGCGGGCGTTGGAGCTGAGAGAAAAGAGGAAAACGCGAAAACGCCGAAGTCATGACGCCCTCCGCGGCCTCGAGAGAGCGAATCTCCGTCAAACTCTGCCAGATCCTGGCGAAGGAACGTCGACTTCTAAGAAGGGCAAGCCTTTCAGGCGCAGGATTCAAGCGAAAGCTCGCTGTTCAACACCCCAGACCCTCCAGGACCTGCTTCCAAAGCGCTCTATGTTCCAGTGTCCCTGCAAGTCCCTCAAGTCCCTCCAAAGCCCCTACTTCTTCCCAGCGTAGATCACCCCCATCCTCTGCAGCTTCTTCGGCGCCGTCATCCCCTCGTACACCCCATTCGCGAACCGCACATTCTGCTCCACCTCCTCCGCACTGAGCCCCTCCGCCTTGTCCTTGCACTCCTCCTTGAGCTCCTCAACGACCTCGACCAAATCCCTAACCGCGTCCTCGGTGACTTGGATATGAACGACGACGCGATTCCCGCCCAATCGGAGTCCCCTCGTCTTGGCACGCTCGACGAGTTCCCAGATCGTGAATCCAAGCGGGGAGGGATCGATCCAGAGCATCTGCGTCTCGGTGGGCAGGAGGAGTCGGACGCCGAGAGAGGCGAGGGAGGTGGCGAGAGAGGTGGCGAGGGCGTGAGTGGCGGGAAGGAGGGGGAGGTGGTGGTCGAGTGCGTAGCCGGCTGCGACGGCCAGGGAACCGCTCTGGCGGATTCCGCCGCCGAAACACTTGCGGAACCACTTGGCTTTGTTGATGAACGCTCGCGGGCCGACGAGGATGCTGTAGCGGGGAGAGAGGTCAGTTGCGAGAACGAGGTGCGAAGAGCGAAGGACTTACCTCCCGATAGGCGCTCCGAGACCCTTGGACATGCACAGCGAGACAGTGTCGAACGGTCGACACAGCTCCTCCAGCTCCATCCCCGTCTTCGCAACGACCTCCCACATCCTCGCTCCATCGCAATGCATAATCACTCCCTCCTCCCTCATCTTCTCCGAGATCCTCACAATCTCGTCCTGCGGGAAGATGGTTCCAGAGAGAGTGTTCTCGAGAGCGACGATCCTCGTAGGAGCCCCGTGGATATCGTCCCCGCGCACGATATTGGCCTCGACGTCCTCGAGGGTCAAATGGTGGCCGTTCGCAGGAGGGATGGCGAGCGAGTTGGCCTGGGAATGGAAAGCGACTCCACCGGCTTCGTAGAGGTGGATGTGGGCTCGGGCGTCGAGGAGGATCGAGTGAGGGGGCTGGGTGAGATGGGTGCGGATGGCGAGTTGGTTGGTCTGAAGACGCAAAGTGAGCTGTCCCGTCTCACAACACAAGAAAGCCGACGCACCATCGTCCCACTGACGCAGAACAGACCTGCCTCCTTCCCCGCCAGCTTGGCCACTCGGTCCTGCAGCTCGTTCGTAGCTTCATCCTCCTGCACGCGGTCCAAGCCGGATCAGCTCCCCTCCCTCCTCGTCCAGCACGCACAAGCTCACCCCATACACGTCGTCCCCACGGCTCGCCTCCTTCATCAAATCAAACATGGCGTCCGTAGGCATCGTGATGGTATCCCTGCAGGAGGAATCAGCATCAGCATCTCGCTCTCCTCCAGAAGCGTCCCAGATCGCCGAGCTCCTCCTCTGGACTTGCTCCACGCCAGATCGCGGTGCCAGGAGGAAGGACTCACGTTCGGAAGTCGCGGTTTATGAGCCTGAGCTTCTGTTCGTTGGGGGAGAGGGCGGCATCGGATTGGGGAGCTTGAGTCATGGTGAACGCGCGGCGAGTGAAACGGAGGCGGAAGGCGAGCTGAAGCGTCGGCGCGGTGTGGCGTTGAAGACGAAGGAGCGACTGAGTGCACCTGTTCAAGGTCATGCGCGTCCCAAAATCGACCAAGTGCCAGAGGGAGAGCAGTTCGCGTGCTCGCGTTGTGTTGCGGCTTCCCGCAAAGACGCCTCTTCCACCGGACCAACGGTTGCGCCGTACGCTTTGGGGAGCGCGGGGTAGAGCAGCAGAGAGAGCAGCAGCGAGCAGATCAAGTTAATCCAGGAGGCGGCACCCAGGTGAACCAAGATTAGAACTGCCGCCTTCGCAAGGTCCTCCCCTTCGCACCTCTCCTTCGAATTCGCGAGACAAGTATTCGCCAGCAAGCACTGCTGTGCATTTTTATAGAATTGCAGAGGCAACCCCCTCATAGGAGGGTCTCCCCAAGCGCGCAACGGATCAACGAACGTCCAACATCCACCGTCTGCGCAACCGAAGCCGACGCTCCCAGCGAAGGGTTGATCTCCTGCTCGCGCCCATCAGCAACCATAGCGACGATCCAAAAGGAAGCTCGAAACGCACCATGATATCGAGCGAGACAAGGAGGTTGGTCTCGGCGATGGCTGCGACGAGAGGCGAGGTTTCAGCGAAGTTCGCACGACACGATGGAAGGCGAAGCGCACCTTCGCAGATATAGTGACCCTCGCGGAAGGTGAGACCTCCTCGCACGGCGGTTCCGGTGCTAGGAGCGACAGAGGGGTCGAGGGCGTCGACGTCGAAGGAGAGGTGGATGGGGCGGGTACGGTCAGGGTTGACGTGGTCGAGCGCCATCTCGACGACCTTGCCGATACCGTACTTGTCGACGTGGAACATGGAGAAGCACTTGATGTCTTTGCGAAAGCGATTTCGCGTCAGCTCGAGTTCGCATTCCACGAAAGGAGGAGGGAAACGCACTGTTTTCCTTGAGGATCTTGCGCTCTCCAGCGTCGATATCGCGCAGTCCAATGTAGACGAGACGCTCGGGCTTGAGGCAAGGCTTGATCCAGGAGAACTCGGGAATCTCCTCTGCAGAGGTTCCGTCGAGGCCGAGGAGGAAGGAGACGGGGCAGCCGTGGAGATTCCCGCTCTCGGTCGTGAAGGGAGTGTTGATATCCTGCGTCGTTCGCCATTAGTACACTGTGCGAAAGAGCGAGGAGAGCGACCTCACGGCGTGAGCATCGATCCAGATCAAGCAGGCCTCGGGGTACGCCTTGAACGTTCCAGAGACGGTTCCCATCGCCTACAACAACCTCGTTAGCTCCCTTTCCCAGAGAGTCTCCACCCCATCCAGAAGCATGTCGACTCACGAGCGAGTGGTCTCCACCAAGCGTAACCGTAAGCTGTCCCTTGCTCGCATGAGCATACACGCGATCCGCCACATCCTTCGTGACCTGCGTTCCTACATCAGCTCCCTCCTCTCTCCAAGCCCGTAGCGAGTTCGCCCACCCTGGAAACGAGGCGAGGCTGCTTGAGGCGTCCGATATCAGGATCCGGGGTATCCGAGACGATCGAGACGGCGAGCGCGTCGGCGCCGGCAAAGTCGACGGCCCAGCCGAGGGTCTGTACGAAGGGGTTAGCTCTTGCGGAGAGAGGGAGAGGGAGGAGGAGGCGCACCTCGATATCCTTGAGGAGACCAGACTCGATGAGTTCGAGTGGTCCCGTCTGCGCTGGACGGCGTTAGCTCTCCTCTTGCGCTGGGATACGGAGCTTGGGAACGCACGTCGACTCCTGCTTTGGGCTGTCCTCCGCTGTGGAATGAGGGGTGGGTCAGTTTCACGAGCTGAGCGTCAGTTGGCGGCTTGGGACGCACCTGAAGGGGCAGCCGACGACGCCGGCGGTACGGGGAGTGGCAAGGAAAGGGGAGACGGTGGGAGTCATTTCTTTCGAAAGAATGGGGGAGGAAGAGAAAGAGCTCTCGGGATCAGCAGCGTGGTGAGCTGGCCCGGGTTAACTCTAGATCTGTTGCCCAGATGACAGGTGACGGTCTTCTCTGCGGCCTACCGGTTGAGTAGGCTGACTCCAGCATGACACACGCGCACGTCCAGGTCGGCCCAGGTGTGTCCAAGGCAGAACGAGCTGAGACCGGCGAGCGAGCCTGTTCCTCTCCCGAGCTCCTCTCGCCTGCCCACACGTTCACGACACGACGACAAAGTTGGATTGCTTCCCTCCCCAACAGAAACCCTGCTCCCCCCTTTTAATCGATCCGGGTAACGAGCTTGCGGCCAGGACTCGCGCTCCTCCCTCTTGCCTTCCTCACGTCGGCCTTGGTGTCCTTCGACCTGCGCGTCCGAGGGAATCAGCAAGGGTTTCTGCGCTAGAGATGGGAAAGGGAACGTACGCAACGGGCGGTCGCACGAACGCAAAGTCGCACTGGAGGACCTGCTCGAGAAGGGGAGTTCCAGAGACGGCGTCGATGGCAGCCTCGGCTTCCTGGCGCGTCGCGTACTCGACGAGTGCGTAGCCCTGCGCGATGCGATCAGCTCCAGTTCTCCTTCCCTCCGCTCTTGCAGCCTGCTGCTCCGACGATTCCCAGCTCGCCAACTCACCTTGACGTAACCCGTCCTCCGGTCCAGGTTGAGATGCAGGTTCTTGATCTCTCCAAAGTCGCCAAACTTGTCTTGTAGGTCCTCCTCCGACGCCTCCTCGTGCACGTTCGTCACCATCACGATCCATCCTTCGATAGCTGAGAGGGCGAGGGCGGCGAGGAGGTGGGTGGAGGGAGAGGGCGAGAGCGAGGGCGAGGGATGAGAGGGGGGAGGCAGGGTGGGAAGAGAAGGGTGGGTTGTGGTCAGTACAAGTACCTGGCAAGGCAGAGAGCAACACGTACAGCGCGCGGCGTTCCCCCTCGCAGACTCGACCGTCTCGTCCAAACGCTCGTAGCCTCCCGCCTTGACCTCTGGTGCCGCTGCAACACGAACCAACAGGAGCACGTTAGCTTTCTCCCCTTGCCTTATCCTATCCACCCTGAACCTCCAGCGCGGCCAGCTCCACCTCGACGCCCCCTCGCAAAGTGCCCCAGCCTCCCCCCGCGTGCCCTCTCCTCGTCCCGCCTCCCCACTGCCCTCGACGTGGCCTGGTACAATGCTTACCCTCTCCACCAGTGAATCCGCGTCCCTTGCGCTTGAGTGACGGCTCTGTTGGTTGTCGAGATGCAAGTCAGCGGGGGAAGGGGGAGGAGAGAGCGTGGCAGGGCAAAGCGAGCTTACCATCAACTTGCATCGGTGCTTCGTCTACTGGCATATTGTCCTGCTGCATTCTTGGAGATTGATCGCGAGGATTTGGAGTTCGAGTGTGAGTTGGCCGCTGTTGGGCTCAGCTCCTTCCATAATTGAATTTCCTCGTTTAGTGCCCAGGTACTTGTAGGGTGAACCCCCTGAAATAAATAAAATAAATCTTGCCGCGATTCGCTCTACAAATGTCTACATACCGAATCTCTTTCTCTCTCTCTCTCGATCGCGGCGCTTTCTTCTGGATTCAACTCGACAGCTGAACTCGTTCGAGGATGGCTACACTCTTTAAAAGGTTCAGACAAGTTCGATTCCAATTCCCTCGAATACCTCAATCGCCCAGCTCATCTCGCAACGCATCAACCTCGTCGTCCGACACTCTCTCCTTCCCTTCTCACCCCAATCCAACTCCCTGGGAGATCTTCCACCTTTCTACAACAACCCCGTTAACCGCCAGCCAAGTCAAACACCGGTACTACGAGCTCTGTCGCTTGTTCCACCCCGACGTCGCCCTCGCCGCACCCCCGACGCTCAAGGGCAAGGAGAAGGCCACCACGCCCAAGGACACGTCCAAGGAGTTCAAGCAAATCGTAGCGGCGTACGAGATCCTCCGCAATCCCGCCAAGCGCGCCGTCTACCTCCGCAACGGTCGAGCTCCGCGCGACGCGAACGGCGATGTCTGGAGTCAGGCGGGCGGGTACGACTTCTCTCGAGGCCACCCCCGGACGTACCAGCGCGGTCCGTACCCCTCTGCAGCGTGGGACTGGGCGGACCCGCACAACCCGCACTTTCGCCCGGGCGCAGCGGGGACGGGGATGCCAGCGGGATCGGGATCGGGGTGGAGCTCGAATGGACACCTCACGTCGAACGGAACCGTCTTCCTCGTCTTGCTCGGCCTCACCATCTTCATCACGCCCATCTCCGTATGGAGCCTCGTACCGGCCGAATCGATCCTGCCCGCTGGCGCAGGGAGGAACGCCGTCGTCGATGGAGTGCGGACCGAGAGCGATTGGAGGACCATGGCGGGAGGTGGAGATCGCAGGCATCGTGATGCTGTGAGGGCATTGGAGCAGGCGAGGAGGGAGGCCAAGGTTAACGGGATGAAGACTCGGGATGCCCTCAAGTGAGTTGTCGTGGGTTTGAGTTGTCGTGGGTTTGACGAGGGAGCCGGAGGAAGCTGATGCCGGGCTTCGCAGGCGTCGAGTGCGAGAAATCGAGAACACGAGGGCGTACCAGCGGGCATTAGAGGTGGAAAGCGTGGCTCGGCATGAGCAAGGGACCGGCCACGTCTCTGCAACACCAGCGTTGCCTGCACCTTTGCTCCCTCTACCTCCACCCTCTCTCCCCACTCCTCCTTCGCTACCTGCACCCAGCTCATCATCATGAATCGTGAGTCTCGAGCCTCTCCTCCTCCTTCCTCAAGCCTAACCTTCACTCGTTCGCAGATGAACTCACTTCGCAGCCACTAGTATCCCCCATTCGCAACTCGCAGCTTTCTTACCCCGCGCCTCGAATCGACCCAGCGAGAGAAATTCCCAAGCAGACTCGCAACTGCTCCCGTACTAATACACCTCCATTCCTGCTCTTCTCCAAACCCTACCCTCCTCTCCCACCTTCAACCCCTCCAGCGCTCAGTCTCCTCCCCAACCCCCTAATCTTCTCCTCCCACGCCCTCTCCATCTCCTCGACCTCCTTCTCCGTCCCCT
>JANGFH010000513.1:0-18958 GCA_025758715.1 Glaciozyma martinii | reverse complement strand
GATCGAGTCCAACCCGATCCTTCAAGAGGAAGTCTTCACCGAAGCGCGCGACGTCTTCCTCGGTTCCTTCCCCCTCCCCCTCCCCTCCCCAACCGAATCGAATTGATTCCTGCACCGCGCCTTCGACGGTGAGGGGAAGGGGGAAAACGCCGGAGACGCGAGCTACGGCTGATTGGGATCTGTTGAAGGGGGTTTAGGAGCGATTCAGGACACCAGGACGTGCTAGATTGCAAGTCCTGAATATCCAACCTCGGTAGTGAGGGTGGAAGCGAC
This sequence comes from Glaciozyma martinii, assembly GCA_025758715.1. Classification (NCBI taxonomy): domain Eukaryota; kingdom Fungi; phylum Basidiomycota; class Microbotryomycetes; order Kriegeriales; family Camptobasidiaceae; genus Glaciozyma; species Glaciozyma martinii. Next base: position 18,685 of record JANGFH010000513.1, on the reverse strand, counting down.
GTCTCTGCGAGAGATCGTGGGATCGATTTCGTGCAGCCCGCATTCCTCGACAAGCAAGGCGTAGATTCATCGTTCGATGCGGTGCGAGAAGTGGGTCTGGCGAGGGCCGATGGAAAGAGCAAACAGAGTCGAGCAGAGCAGCATGATCACTCTCGCCCTCCTCGCCATCCTCACCCCTCTCGAATTCCCCATCATCTCCCCCCTCCCCTCCAAACAAGCTCACCAAAAGAGTGGAACGATTAATTCATTTTCGAAAAAGCAAGCACTACAAGAGAGACTCCCCCAGAGGCCTCACTTCCAACCCTTGTTCGTGGCATGGTCCCTCACACTCTTCGCATCCTTCTTGAAGCCCGCAGCCTTCAGCACCTCGGAGATCATAGCCCAAATGTCGCTCTCCGTCGACCCTCGCGCCTTCCCTCACGCCTGAAGAGCGGAAGCGCGATCTCGTCCTCCTCCTTGCTCCATTGGCTGTGCTTCTTGCGCGCGGCGGGGTACTTCTCCGCTGTAGTGAGGAGAAGATCAGCTTCGCGGGCGAGAGGACTAGCAGGAGAGGACGCACCGAGCTTGAGGACACCAGCGCGGTGCTTGCAGCCACGCGCAGACCTATCATCGACGGCGGCGGCCACGGCGTCCCAAAACTCCTTGTCCTTCGTGATCTTCTGCTTGCCGACGAGCTGGTACTGAGTCTCGAGCTTGGCATCCTCCTCAGCATCCCACTTCTTGCTCGCCTCGTTGTTGTCTGCAGCGAGGAGTCAGTTTTGAGCGCTCGGGGAGCAGCAGCGAGGAGAGGACGCACAGAGCTTGACGTCGCGAGCACGGAACTTGCAGGCGTAGCCAGTCCTGAAGACGGGCGAGCAGTCGAGCTTGGCCGACTGGAACGAGACGTCGTCCCAAAAGTCCTCGACCGTCTCGTACTCCTTGATCGACTTGATGATCTTGAGGTAGTGCTCCTCGAACTTCTCTCCTTCGACCTTCTGCCACTTCCTGTTCGCCTCGTTCTTGTCTGCAGCGAGGAGTCAGCTTCGAGCGCTCGAGAAGCAGCAGAAAAGGGAGAACGCACAGAGCTTGACGGTCCTGGCACGGGACGGGCAGGCGCCGCCAGTCCTGAAGACGTGCGAGACTTGGAGCTTTGCGAACTCGAGGGCGAACTTGGTCCAGAACTCGAGGGGCGTCTTGTAGTCCTTGATGAACTTGATCTTCTTGATGTAGAACTCCTCGTACGCGCTGTCCTCGGCCCTCTTCCAGTTCTGCTTGCCGTTCCTCGTGTACGCAGGCGACACTTTGTCCTCTATAACGGAGATCAGCTCCCCTCCCCTCCACCACACAGCGCCGCGACTTGACGTACCTGGGATCTTGCCCTCCGCAATCATCCTCTCCTCTGTATACCCCTCCGAAACGCCGATCGCCATAACGACTTGACTGATGAGGCTCGTGACCAGGCCGTTCTGCCCGACCGCAAGCTCTGCCTTCTCCTCGCCGAGTTCCCAGAGGTGCTTGGGCGAGAACCCCAGGCTGTTGAACTGGAGGACGACGTCGTCGATCAAGTCCCTTCGTTCGGCGTCGGCGAAAAAGTTGAGCGCGAGGAGGACGTCCTTGATGGGTTGGTCGAGCGAGGCCGCATGGTGGACTGGAACGGGCTGGAGGGACGTGTTGTTGTTGTTGTTGAGGTTGGTTGGAGCGGTGAACCAGCCGCCGCCTGACTTGCCCGCGAGCCTGTCGATGACGGGGATAGCGTTGGGCTGGTAGGGCGCGGGAGGAGAGCTCTGGAGAGTAGTTTGCGTGAGATCTGCAGCCCACGCTCGTCAGCAGGCCAAGACTTCTCGAGCACGCGGGACGGACCTAGTCCGACGCGCAAATCGTGATTCCCGTTCGTCTTGAGGACGTCGTCGACCTTGTCGACCTGGGAACGCGACCGTCAGCACCCTCCAGACTCGACGTGCCCTCTGAGAACTCATCTCCATCGCCTGTTCCTCCCCTGCGCGGACGCGCGACTGACCTCCCTCCTCGCGCTTGATGACCTTCTGCTGACCTCCCTCGTGCCCTCCTGCTTCTCCCCAATCTACGACGCGCTCAGGAACCCCACCCTGCTGAATCGCGACCGACGCGTTGAGGCTGATCCCGCTCGTTGACGGTCCGCTCTCCGGGCGAGCTTCGAGGTGATCGGTCGAGTTCTGCGCGTCGCACGTGAGTTGGGAGTCTCTCCAGAGGAAGAGAGCAGGACTTACGAGGAGGTGGGAAGAGTTCTTCGGCGAGGGGAGGATCCTCCTGTGGGAGCTGTCCAGGAAGGGGAAGGGCGCAGAGGCCGTGAGCGCGTCGGGCGTGTTGACGGGGCTCGTCGGGGTCGGCTGGGAGAGGGGCTCGGGCTTCGCATCGACGTAGGCGGTGTAGCTAGCGATGAGCTCGTTCTCGGCGGCGATTTGCTCTGGGGTAGGGCGAGGCGGACCTTGGAAGAGGGCGAGAAGCTCCTCGGTGGTCATCTGGTCGTATGGCGGACTCAGCTCTGGCATCTTGACTGCTCGCGTCCGTTCGGAGTCGAGTCAAAGCTAGAGGGAGAGTGGGAGGAGCGAAAGAGCAACTCGTCCAAGTCAAGGGGAGCCCTTGCGCGAGTGTTTGGCTCTCTTTCTCCTTCTCTCCTCCAGCCACTCGCAGATGGACGACCAACGCCCTCCTCCAACTCAAGAGGAGTGCAACGAAACGCTTAACAAGGTGAGCCCTCCTCAAACCGTTGCCTGGGCTCCCCTGTTGACCCCCTCCTCCTCTCGCGCAGCTGAAAGAAGCTACTATCGCCGCGCTGGTCGCGTTCAACATCGTTATCGACCTGTTCCTTGTCGCCATCGGGCAGCAACAGCGTCTGGGCGCGTACCGCGTGCCGCAGCTCGCGGCCTGGGTACTTTCGTTGCTCCGTCAGTCGGACGCGACGCTCCCCGAGGTGTGTGGGCTCTTTCTTCGGAGGGGAGGAACGGCGAGCTAACAGGAATCACCAGGTGGACCCCGAAGCTGCAGCCCCGCAGCGCGAGAAGCTTCTTCAGCTCGTTCGCTTTTGGCTTTCCGTCGCGTGAACGACTGTTGACCTCTTCCGCAGTTCATTGTTCGCCTCCAGGCGGTCCTGATCGAAACGAGGAACCTCATCAACCTCTTCCTCGTCCTTATCCGCAACACGGCAATCCAAGGTCACCACCTCCCCATCGTCCTCAACTTCATCGCCTCGATCCTCCCCGCACCAGCCTTCGCGACCCTCGTGTTCCCTCCAGCCCCAATCGACGCGTCAACTGTCGTCTCCACCGCTACCGCGAGACCCAAGAAGCGTACGACGATGAGGGACTCGGGCAAGGTCAAAGGCGGCAGCAGGAGGAGGCACGGCAAGGTGCGTTTCTCACTTTGACGAACCCAATTCGCGTGGAGCTAACCTCTCTGTGCAGGAGACTGACGAGAACGACTCGGACACTCCCATGGAGATCGACGGAGAGGAGGAGGTCGACTCGTACTACTCTTTGGACAACACTTCCGAGGACGAGGACGAGCAGACTTCCAAGGCGTCCAAAAAGTCCAGCACGACTGCGGCGCACGGCGACAACAGCGTCGCGACGAGCAAGCAGAGCTCTTCCGCCTCTCCCTCGCGCGACCCGCTGGCGGATACTTTCTCTCCGCCCAAGCGTCCCAAGCGTGCGTCCTTTTCTCGCTCCCCTGCCGGTGCTCGCTGATGACCCTCGCACAGGCAACTCGAGGAGGACTCGTTTGGACTATGTAGCGCTCGCCGGCTTGTCTGAGGACGACCTCCCCAGCGAGAGCGACGCTTGAGGCCTCTGCATTTCTATTTGGTTCTGGTGTCGACGTCTCTCGCGAGGTTCCCCAGCTCCTGCCTCTCTCGCTCGCTACTCGCTACGCAAGCTCGCCTCGAAAATGCCTCCGCTCCCAAGAAGATTTGCGTACAGCAGACCCGCAAATATGTGCGTTCAACGCGCCTTGGTGAAGGCCGAGCCGAGCTCCACAGGGGCAATGCTGTGTTCGCCAGGTCGTTGATCTCGGCAGCCTCTCGCTTTCTTTGGCAGCATCAAGTGAGAAGTAGACCCATAGCATCAGGCAAGAAACGACGCGCCGCATCCCCCTACAAACTCCCTCATGCAGCTCCAAACCTCCTCTCTCGCCAACGTAGCTCCCCCCAGCGATCCTCTTCCTCCCCACTTCCAGTGATCCCAAAAGCCCACCGAGAAAAGAAGCATGGTTGAGGAACGAAGATTGAGGTCGAGGATCTGAACGAGGACGATCTGAGCGATCCCAGCGTTAGTTCGCGCACCGAGGGAGGGAGAGATGGACCCACGAGTTGAAGCTCCTCCGAACCCCATCAATCAAAGTGCCGATGAGTACGAGCAGTGGTAGCCGGATAATCGTTCCGATTTGAGCTATCGGAAAGGGTCAGCGACGCTTCGAGGAAGAGGCAAAGGAGGTGCGAACCAATGTTGAACGACTCGAAGGCGCCAGATCGGTCAATCAGCGATGACGGACGTCTGGGGAACAACTAGTGAGTGCGAGAGGGAACGCGACGGGACTCGTCAGGCTGTTCCCGCGCTCTGACGAGGTTCGCTCGCTTGAAGGACGGTCGTCCAGCTGAACGGCGAGCTCCAGCAAGAATGACTGCGAGCGAACAGCTTTCAGCTGGAGACGTCGTCAAATGTATTGGAGAAGGAACTCACAGCCGTACCAAAGCTTTCGACAACTCCGAGACGCAAGTATCAGCAGGTGCGCGAGGAAGAAACGCAAGAGGTGCGATAACGAGGCAGCCGTCGAAGACGACGAGAGCCTGATAACTCGCCTTGAGCAGCACCCGTTGAATCGCTGAACAGTCTGCAGACTCGAAATCCATCGTCCACCAATCCCCGCTCGGTCAGCGATGAATTCTGCAGCGCCAAAGTGCCTCGAGTCGTCTCCCCAGGGCGCTTCCCCGCCGATCGGCCAACGCACCTTCGCGCTTCCAGTCTCGCAGCAAGTGGGCCGTGTGGGAAGCTGTGAGTATCGACAGGTTGCTGCATCTCCGGCACTGAGGACGTACCAGTAGTCAACGGGTGGAAGAGAGGCAGCGCCGCACAGAAGTGATGGCGACAACCCAAGCCAGTCGAGTCGGATACTCTCGCGCGTAGAGGAGCTCTGCGAAAGAGACGGCTTGTTAGCTGAGCGTTCAGGGCCTCTTACTGGCTGCAGTCGCCCTGCTCCCTGCTCCCTCCTCGACCGCATCTCCCCAACAAGGGCTCAAACCCTCTGCCTCCCAGTCTAGCAGCCGACACAATCTCCCACTCCAACTCAGGCGGGCGCAGCCCTGCTCGCCTGTTGTCGAAAATCACCCACGCCGCCAACTCCCCTTTGGAAAAGAAAGCGATCGAGACGATCGAGAGTTGACGCGTCTCTTCCTCTCGCTCAGAAGCGCCAACCCCCTCCAGCTGGCCACATATGGGACGATACAACAGCGGCAGCCGTAGGAGCACCGCTCTTCAGGAACAGGAACCCTCTCCCTCCGCCAAAACCACCTTCTTCGTCCTCATCGCGTCCCTCCTCCTCCCAGGCTTCCTAGCGACCGCCCACTTCCTCCGCGCGGACCTCGAAGTCTTGTGGAACTGTGCCATCCTCCTCTTCATCGCCGCTCCCGCCCTCTGCGGCCCCATCGTCAGCTCGTCCTCCCGCCTCGACAAGCCCGCCACGTGGACCATCGCGCTGCTCGAGACGGTCCTTCAGACGAACGCTGTAAAGCACAGCGAGACGGTCTTCCCCAGTTAGTCCTTGTCCTTCTCGCGAGCGTGCAAACGGCTGACTCGTTCCACCGCAGCGTTCTATCTCGAAACCTCCTTCTCCCGCCTCTTCAGCCTTAGCAGCCGACCTCGTGGGATCCTCGAAGCGCTCTTCATCGTAGGAGTCTCGGTGGGGAGCTGTTGGACGAGCTCCCCGTCCCAGTGGACCCGGGTGCCGCTTGCGGAGGGAGAGAAGTCGGCGAGTCAGGAGGGGGGGACCTCGACGAGCGAGGAGAGAGGGACGGAGCTACGACGGGGATCGACCTACGACAACTTATACCGCTTTCAGACCCGTACTCTCCCTTCACCTCGAGCCCGATGATCTCGCCCCTACTCCTACCGCCGCCTCACCCCGACCCAGTCACGCCGTCGTTCTCGCATTCGCGAGCTCCCCAACAACTACGACCCGCTCGACCCTCTCGCACCCTCTCCCTTTCCTCTCTCCTCCCTACATGTCCTCCCAGCCCAGGTCCGACCCCCTTGCGCCTTCGACGCGCGCATATCTCCCCCGCGACTTCCCACCGCCGTCGAGCTCAGTCAACCAGGCTTCCCACCGCACTGCGGGCAAGGCCCCGAGATGAAGTTCGAGGACTACGAGAAGGGGCTCGAGGCGTTGGAGTACAAGATCTCGCGCGAGCTGCAGGGCCTCGAACCGTCTCGGGAGCCGCACCAGGAACCGCTGGACGCTGGGATCGAGACCAAGCTCCGCGCCCTGTTCCTCGACCACCCCGCGCCCCAAGATCCCGGCGAGCGTCCCGACAAGGTCGACGAGAAGCCGGAGCCCTTCCAGCTCTCCGACGACGATCCTAATCCCGAGTACCTCTTCGACCCGTCCCTCGATGCTGCCCGAGCGTCGAACTATCAAGCTCTGCTGCGGGAGGTCAAGAAGGCGACCACGCTTCCCCCGCGCGAGCAACGAGAGGCGTTCGAGGCGCTTGGGAGGATCGTTCGGTTCCATCGCCGCAAAGCGAAGGAGACGCCGTCGCTTTCGAGTGACGAGCAGCGGAAGGAGGAGAGGGATGCGTGGGTGGAGAAGCACGCGGCGGCGTTCGAGGAGGTGCTGAAGAAGACGCTCGAGCGAGAGGATCTCTCATCGGAAACGCGCAAGGGTCTGACGGAGATCACCACGAGGGTCATCGCGTACGCTCGTTTCGCTGGAGCAGCTGGGCAGACCGAGCTGATGCGACGCTGCTTTCTTTCGCAGTCGTTCCGGGCTCAAGAAGTCCGTCTTCACCGCCTTCACTCACTACCCAGTTCGTCTTCCACTCTCCTCGTCGACCGCGATTGACGATCGGTGCTCGCCAGGTCGAAGGCTCTCCGATGCTCGAGCAGATGCTCGACCCCGACCTCTACAAGATCTTCATCGACGAGCTGCGCAAGTGCGCAAGAGGGGGATGAACGTTCCGGCAACGTTGAAGGTCATGTGTCACTTCGCGCTGGATGTTCGTACAGTGCGTCACTTCTCCGCGTGCTCGTGCTCGATGGGGGCTGACGACTGGACAGATGCATCTCACCAACCTCTACGCCGCGCCGTTCAAGATCCCTCCTCGCTCCGTCAGTCGCCAGCCCTACAACGCCCCGGGACTCGAGGATCTCAACGCCTTCCTCCTCCGCATCAGCAAGGAGGAGTGGAAGCAGATTTACGTCGTTGGTACCATCGCCATGGCCTTCGGCGGACAAGTGCAGAAGGTGGCGCGTGAGATCGAGCAGGAGCTCGGACTCGAGAGCGACGTCCTCCGCGTCGACGGGCAAGCTTGGCCCGGAGGTCCTAACCTCTCGCACATCAACACGTACCTCCGAAAGCCGGGCGAGCTGGAGTACTTCATGTGCAGGGTCTCGATGTGCGTTCTCTTCCTTCCTTCCTCCCCTGGGATCTTGCTGACGGCACCTCCCAGTCCCCACTTCTCCGTTCCGCAGGCGAACATCTCGAACGAGCGTGGATCGAGGATCATCGTCTCAGCAAGCATCGTGAGTCACCTTTTCTTGCGCGCGACTGGATGGGAGCTCATTGCCTTGGTCGTCGCAGGACCGAGGAGTTAACGGGGCACTCTGCCTCCGCCCAGACCGCCCTGTCTCCCCGCCTTTGTACCACGGGTATTCGACGTTCCAGGAGGTCGCTCGCTGGGAGAGTCGGATGCAGATCCCTCGATTCTGGTCTGCGTCGCTGGGCGAGGCATCGATCGCTTACTTCCTTTCCCTCTGGCACGAGGAGCGCGAGCGACGAGTCGGCCCCTTCACGGAGAGGGAGTTGATCTCTCTCAACCCGACCTACTTCGGCGTTCGTTCCCCTCGCCAACTTCTTGAGCTCTCAAGCTGACGACTTTGTTGCGCTTTGTCTTCGCAGTGGCTCAAGAACTGGTTCCTGAAGAGTCGTCAAGATCTTCCTGGGCCTGGGATGTCGTGGATCGGCGCGATGCACGCTGTAACGTGCTCACTCGGTGCGTTTCTTTCCTCCCTTCCGCACGTTCGCTCGAGCTGATGCGGCGTGGGCAGGTCTGGCTACACGGCAAGAGAACGTTCAAGACAAGCGTTAGTGCGTTCTCCGTCTCTCGCCGTGTTGCGATGCTCCGCTTGCTAACCCTGCGGCAAAACAGTGAGCTTTGGCTCCGACGCAACTCCGAGTTCAAGGAGCCTCTCTCCGCCGTCCTCCTTCGCCTCGCCTCTCTCGCCAAGGATCTGCTCTCCGAACCTCACCCTCCGATTCTTCAGCGCCGGTTGTCTTCTCAACAAGATGCTCTCGTAGGCTCGGTTCTCTCCCTTTCGCGAGAACCACGCTAACGCTTCTCCCCTTCATAGGAGCTCATCACCTTCATTCGCTCGAGCGAAACTCTCCAATTCAACCCCAGCCCAGCGAACGTCTTTCGCCCGGCGGCTCTCGTTGGTCTCGCTGAGTCGGGGACAGGAACGATCATCCAGCGACACAACCTCGTCGCTTTGCTCAAGGAGGACTTCGAGGGGAGTTGAGGAGGGGTCCCTGTCCTCGTCCTGCGCTCGTTGGTCGAGCCAGCGAAGGAGTTCCAGGAGATCCCGCTTCCAACGTTGGGGACGCTCCGTGGGCCAGGGTTCGTGCTCTCTCTTTCGCACGAAGCGACGCTAATAGGTTCTTCTCCATCGCAGTTCGATTCGCGAGTGGAAGTCGTCGTTCGGCTACTTCGCCGACGACTCCATCCGAGAGCAAATGGAAACCCACAAGGCAGCCGAGATCGAAGAACCCCTCGTTGTGGGTGAGGCACTCCCTTCTTCCTCCGCTGGGTGCTGCTGACCCGATCCCGTCGCAGAGCCGTTCTCGATCCAGCAGGCCTGGAGTGTCGCAGGCGATCGTGCCAAGAAGGTGCGCCAGCGTTCCTCTCCGCCGTCGCGACCCCTACTGAGCCGGTTTGACAGACGGCGTACGCTTCCTCGATTTTGGATCGACAGCGGTACCGCAGGGACTACGAACGCGTGGGCTGGGCTCAGCGCTGCAGCAAGTGCCACAAGGCCCGTACGTCCTGGTCTCCTCGTCTCTACTCCTCCGCTAACCCCCCGTTACAGTGCCTACCGAGCCGTTCTTCCGTTGCAGTCACTGCCAGACGAAGGGCATCATTGTCCCGTATTGCAGCTCGTGCGTCGTCGTTTCCTCCCCCGTCGTGAACGTTGGCTGATCTAAGGTTTGACTTTGCAGGTCGTGCCAGAAGAGCGATTGGGTCGACCACCAGCAGCTGTGTGTACGCAACAGGTGAGGGTCGACGGGTTGTAATCAGTTGTTCCAGTTGTTTTGGGCTGGCGAACTCTGGCGTGTTCCTGTTCGTGCCCAGTCTGCCTCGACGTCCAACCAGCGACTTCTTTCGACACGGAGCGACGAGCGCGCGAGCGTTCACGGTTTGACTTCTTTGCCCCACGCTCTAACCTCTCTTCACTGCTCGACTCCGAGCAACACTCTCATATTGCGTACCTCTCCGCGGTCTCCCTCCCCAGCTCGCGCGACGGTGGGAGGGCGACACCAGGTCCTCACGAGCTCCCTCTCCCGCGCGCGGTGCTGCCATTCTCCCGGACCTCTCAGCTCCCAGCGACGGCTCCCAGACTCTACAGTGATTCCACAAGCTCCGATACTCGACTCAAGACCCAGCAGCGGCCCGATCGAGAAAGTCGAGCAGAAGCATCGGGCGCGCTGAGGACCTCTGCTCGCACTCGTCGACTTGTTTACTGCCTTTCAGGCTGGCTGGTACCTGCCAAGCGACTCGCAAGCCAGCCAGGAAGACTCGAACACAGGGTCAAGCTCAGCTGTTCGAACTGCGCGCCCCCAAGTCGACCGCCGAGAATCGCGTTTCTCCCTCTCTCCCTCGAACTTTCATCTACCCAAGCCCGAAGCGTCTACGACAAGGTGAGTAGACCATCTTTCACTCCCCCGATCCCCATCCCCGCCCCAGCCCCAATGGCGCGTCCACCTCGTTGAGCACGATTGAGCGGAGGAACTTCCGTAAATCGTCCCACCAGGGTGTGGCGTTGTCGTTTCATCTTGCCGCTCGGTTGTGCGCAAAGAGCGGCGTGTCCAGCGGTTCCTTGCCTGCGACGGAGACCAGGAAGAAGACCTTGTTTGTTTTCGAAGGAGGCGGGTTCGACGTGCTCATCACATCGCAAGAATTGGAGCCTGTGCTGACGCGCCTCCCTCTGCCTTATAGGTTCTTCGCAATGCCCGCGACCGTGGCTTCACCCAAGATCGCCTCAAACCGTGCCGCCTTTGCGACTCTCGCCTTCCTCCAATCCTCCATCGCTGACGGCTCAATCCGTGCCGACGACGCAGAGGGAATCGAGGTAGCCAGTACGTCGTCCGCAGCCCTCCACTGTACCACCGGAAGCAGCTCTAACGTGAGCCCGAACCCCCAACCAGTTCAGTGCATCTCGGAAGCCTTTGGTGTCTCGCTGGACTCCGCCTCGGACGTGCAAGCCTACTCCATCGCTCCCGCCACTCTCCCCGCCGTCCTAGAAGCCCACGTCGCCTCTGCCGTTCGTCCTCCTTTTCGCTCCTCCCACCGCAGAGCTGACGATGGCACGTGCAGCCCGCTCCTGCTCCTGCTGCCGCCGCCATCCCACCTGCCACGGCAGAGGACAAGGCCGCTGCGGAGAAGCAGAAGAGTCTTGGGAACCAGCTCATGGCCAAGAAGGATTACCCGGCGGCGATTGCGGCGTACGGAGAGGCGATCAAGTTGGATGGGAACAACGCCGTGTACTGGAGCAACCGGTGAGTTGGGCTTGCGGTTGTCTTGGGAGCGAGCGTGCGTGCGGAGTAGGGGTAAGCGGGGGAGGAGCGGGGGAGGAGGGGCTGAGCCGGGCCTTCAACTGTCTGCTGCTCTGGTGCACCCAGATCGGCGATAGCTGTGCCTTTCTTGCACTCTCGCCTTCTCCTGAGCTGAGGTCCCACAAGGTGCTGCACTGTTCCTGTGCCTGGATGGGGAACAGCAGCGTGTCGGATTCAGCTTTGCCGACTGAGGACGAAGCGTCGAGAGGGGGAGGATACGCCACGACTCCGCTCATGCTGGCCTGCGCGAGCAGGGCTGCGTGTCTGTGGTTCTTCTGGCTGGACGGGCTGCACCCCTTGATTGGTACAGACGGAGAGCACCGCTGCTCCGGTCGCTCTCGTCGAAGCTCAGCCGCTCCGGTCGCTCTCGTCGAAGCTCAGCCGCCGAAAAGGAAGGTCGCGCTCCACACAGTCCTTCACGACCTGCGGTCCTAGCAAGTGGTGCTGACTGTAGGCTTTGACGGTTGGCCCTCCTTCCCGAATAGGACGAAGTTCTGCAATGAGGGGCGATAGAGTGGATAGGATCCTGGCACGGGACTCAGCTAGTGTGCTTGCTCGCGCTCGCGAGCGAGCGCTAGTTGTCGAGTCCGTCGCCGCCTCGCCTATCACCTGGAGCTTCAGTTGCTCTTGTTGGCCTTTGCCACTCCGCACCCCACTGCTTTTTTGAGCTCTCGCTGACGCCTCTCTTCCTCCAGCGCCGCCGCCTACTCGCAGCTTCAGGAGCACGCCTCGGCCATCTCGGACGCCCAGCAGGCCCTCACCATTGATCCCTCCTTCTCCAAGGCCTACTCCCGCCTCGGTCACGCTCTCTTCAGCTCGGGCGAGTACCAGGAAGCCGTCGACGCGTACGAGGCTGGACTCAAGTTGGATCCCAACGTGCGTTGCTCTCTCGCCCTCCCTCTTGTTCCCCTTTTCTCCCCCCGCAGTCGCTGAACCTTTTTGCGGTGACAGAACGCAACGATGAAGTCCTCCCTCGCCACCGCACGCACTCGCGTTCCCTCCTCCTCTGGCGATGCCGACGACGACGAGGATGAGGACGACATGGGAGCAGCCATGGCCGGTGCGCGCGGTGCTGGAGCTGGTGGATTCGGTGGATTCCCCGGAATGGGAGGAGCAGGAGGAATGCCCGACCTCGCAGGGATGATGCAGAACCCCGCCATCATGCAGATGTGCGTTCCTTTCTCCCTCTCTCTCTCGACGACGACGAGCTGACGGTTCTCGCAGGGCACAATCGATGATGGCGAACGGTGGACTCGAGAACTTGATGCAGAACCCTATGCTGCAGCAGATGATGGGAGGAGGAGGGATGCCCGATTTCGGTGCGTTGATGAACGACCCCCAGATGAGGGCTATGGCGGAGCAGATGGGCGCTGGAGCGGGGATGGGGGGCGCTCGTAGGCCTCCTGGGAATGCCGAGGAGGGGAACGGGGACATGTACTCGTGAGGAGTGGATTTTGATTGGGGTTTCTTGGGAGTGGAGCTGGGTGCTTCGATGCTGCTTCTCTCGACCCTCTGCTCTACGTCTCCGCTGCCTCTTCATTCCTCCGCTGCCTCTTCATTCCTCGCTGAATCGTTCGACGTCGTCGTCGGCCTCCACCATCTGGAGGATCCAAACTCCAAACCTCAAGTTCGTCATTCCTCGCTTGCTTTTCCTCTTTTGTTCGCATGCTCCAGCTGATCAATTTCCTCTGCAGGTGGACCTCCTCCTCTGCGACCTCAACAACGTGCGCAAGAGCATCCTGCCTTCCCAACCTTCCTCCTTCTCACCGATTTGCCATTTGCACCTGCTTCCAAAGGTGCGACGCCTCCCTTCTTCGCTAGCTCCTCCTGCTAGCCACTAACTCTCTCCCTCGTACTCAACAGACCAGAACGCTGCTCTTTCTCACACCGCCTCTTGAACGGCGTTCTCGAGGGACGGTCCTCGAAGGAATCGTTTCAAGGGTGGAGCTCTCAGACCCTGTTCTCCGGAGCTTCGCTTGCTGTGCCCTCGTTCTGCTGAGCTTTGAAGTGCCACGGCAACAGCGATCTCAGCAGCGCGCCCATCGAGCAGCGCGCCCATCGAGCAGCGCGCCCATCGAGCAGTACTTCGCGACCGAGCTCCCTCTCCAACCACTCCCCCGACGCCCTCTTTCTCGCCCCGCTTCCGTCGTCCGCGAACGGACCCCGAGGTGAGCAGATCACTGCGCGCGGTAGCTTGACACCACCGCATGCTCTTCCCGGGTGTGGGGGGAGGAGAGGACTTTCGTACGCTGACGGTCTTCCTCCTCAAGAACCCTTCGCAGAACCAAAGTCCTGTCGAAGAACCAAAGTCGACAGCCATGGTCCTCTCGCGCACCCTCCTCTCGCGCACCCTTCTCACGCTCGCCCTCGCCGCTTGCGCCCTCGGCGTCCCCGCGCAGCAAGTCAACTCCGACCTCGTAGGCCGTCAAGTCGAGGTCGATACTTGGGGGAAACCTCCCGTCATCAAGCGCGACATCGAGCAGGACGCTTGGGGCAAGCCTGTTGTCGTCAAGCGCGCTGTCGAGGTCGACGCTTGGGGCAAGCCCGTCGTCGTCAAGCGCCAGGTCGAGCAGGACGCTTGGGGAAAGACCGTCGTCGTCAAGAGGGACGTCGAGGTCGACACCTGGGGCAAGCCTCCGGTGATCAAGCGCGCTGTCGAGATCGATGCCTTGGGAAAGCCTGTCGTCGTCAAGAGGGACGTCGAGGTCGACACCTGGGGCAAGCCTCCGGTCATCAAGGCGAGGTCCAACTCTGGGTGAGTCGCTTCTTTGACGTTTCTGCGAATCCTCACTGAAGCTGCCCGCGCCACAGATTCGAAGTCGTCAAGAGGACCTCCGAGGACGCTTGAGCTGGTGCTCTTTCTCTCTCCTTTGCGCGACGTGTTCGTTGGATAATTCTTCTTCCTTCGCTCAGTTCCCCAATCACGGACGACTTGCTTCGGCATCTCGAGCTGGAGCATCGGTGAGTCGGGCTGCGATGGACGAAGGAGGACTTGAAGCTGACTTTCCTTCGCAACGCAGTTCCCTTCCTCCTTCCTCCTTCCCCCTTCCCCTCCCTGCTTCCCTCCTACTTCTCCCTTGCCCTCCTTGAATCTTCCCCCGATTACCTCCCTCTCTCCTGCCTCACCTTCCCTTCCTCATCGTCGTTCACTGCCTGTCACCCCTCTTTCAGTATCCCGTCGTACCCCCATGTTGCATCTTCGCCACCGGAAATTGCAAGTGGCTTGCCGTGCCTTTGTTTGCCTTGCATCGAGAGCGACTAGCGAGGGGACAGAGACTGACTTCAAGTTGCGAAGTGCGAAGCTCGACTGCGAGAGTCGCGACCTCGCCCATTCGCGTTCAGTACGCGTCCTCGACCCTTTCGCTTCGCTGCGCGTATACAGGACAGCTCTATTCCACCCCGCAAGACACAGGAAAGCACCCAGCAACCTCCTCCACTCAGCTCGAGGTTTAAAGCTGGCTTGGACGAGCTCGCTCCTTCCAAAATCTCGGCGCTCCTCCACTGCCAGGCTCCTCTCCTCCTTCTACCTCATCCTCCAGCGATGACCCTCCCCTCGCCCCCTCCCACGCCAGGCAGCACCACCCCCACCAAGCCCTCACCATCCCCGCCGCCGCCGCTTGTCGCATCAAAGAAGGACAAGGACAAGAGCTCGTCGTGGCTCTCGCGGTCCAAGAACAAGGGCAAGGCTGGGCTGAGCGTCCTCACTGGCTCTTCGGCGAGTGCAGGAGGAGCAGTGGGAGGAGGAGTGGGAGCTACGTTGAGCAGGGTTATTAGCAAGCCGGGAGGGAGCAAGGAGAGCAAGGGGAAGGAGCGGGAGCGAGAGGAGGCAGCTGCACACGTCGTTCACATCGAGGGCGTCGGGCCAAAGGTGATCATGGGTGCGGTCAAGGACGACTGGGTCATGTACAGGTGCGTCCCTCTCTCAAGACCTTGGCTGGGAGGACGTGGCGAGCTGAATGCGTCTGTTGTTGCCAGCTGTCGTCCTCAAGACTACGTCATCGCAGAGCCTATCGTACGCCCTCCCTGCCTCCCTGAAGGAACTGGTAGGAGAGGAAGAGCTGAACACCCTAACTGCAGGGATTCGGCGCCTCTTCCATCGTCCACCTCGCGCAATTCGCGCCCGTCGCCAGCGGCAGCAAGACGCCTCCTTTGAAGCCAGATCCCATCACCTGCGCCGTCAAGATCATCGACGTGGACCGCCTTTCGAGTGCAGGAGATATTGATCGACTCCGGAGGTGCGTTCGTACTGGGGCATTTCGGTGGAGAGGGAAGCTGACCAGCTCGGCAGGGAGACGCAGCTCATGGCGCTCTCGAAGCACCCCAACGTGCTTCGCGTGCGAGGAGAATGGATCGACGGAAGTAAGCTCTACATTGCTTGCCGCTACATGTCTCCTGGTACGTTGCCGGCTCTCCCTTCTGCGCGCGCATTCGCTCATCTCGTGGTGCCGTAGGGTCCCTTCTCGACATCTCACGCTACGCCTACCCCGATGGGTTCGACGAAGTGGTCATAGCTACTGCTCTCAAGCAGGCGCTCGAAGGACTCAGCTATCTCCACGTCAACGGCTGGCTTCATCGAGATTTGAAGGCTGCGAACCTTCTCGTCGATGGTCCGTCCCCTCTCGCTCTCCAAGTCTTCCGCAACTAACGCGAGCAACTGCAGACGATGGAACAGTCCTGCTCGCAGACTTTGGCGTCTCCTCGTTGCTGTTCCAGGATCCAGCATCGCCGAAGCTCGGGGGTCCGCAGATGAGCAAGGAGCAGTTCGCAAGTCGCAAAAGCTTTGTGGGGACACCATGCTGGATCGCTCCCGAGGTAATCCAGCGTCGTGCGTACGATTCAAAAGGTTCGCTTCCTCTCTTCTCTCGCTCTCTTCGCATCGACTGACCGACTTCGCAGCGGACATTTGGAGTTTCGGGATCACCGCCATCGAGCTCTCCCTTGGTCGCGCGCCAAACTCGTACTACCCGCCTGCAAAGGTGCTCAGCAAAACGATCCTCGACGATCCGCCGACGCTTGATCGGGAGGGCGGCGCGCACAAGTATTCGAAGGCGATGAAGGAGATGATCGAGTGCTGTCTCCACAAGGATCCCAGCAAACGGTGCGCTGCCTCTAGCTCTTTGTGAGCTTCGCGTTGACTGACGCGTGTGCTGCAGGCCGAGCGCGGAGAAGTTGCTGCAGCATTCGTTCTTCAAGATTGCGAAGAAGAAGTCCCACCTTGCCAGCACGATCCTTATCGACCTCCCTCCCCTCGAAGCTCGCCAACAGCGTCGTGCGTTCTTTCGTTCTCTCCTCCATCTTCCCCCTCCCTCGCACGCTTCGCTCCTCTCCCAGTCTCGCGCCTCGCCCGAAGCCCTACTGACGCGTTCTTTCCTTCTCTCCAGGTCGCACCGCGAGCGGAAGCGCTCAAGACTCAATCACCTCCTGGGATTTTGCTGCCACCGTTCCCTCCACCCCAACCACACACACTCCCAGCACGCCTCGCGACACGGATCCCTTCGCAACCTTCAACATGTCTCCCGCCGGTTCTCTCGCCGCGCGTCGAACGAGCGTCGCCGAGTTCAACAAGGACGGCATCTCTCCGCTTCCTGGGATGTTCAGAGAGGCGAGGAGGGAGGGGAGTAGGGACAGCTTTGGGAGCCATCGGAGGGGAGTGAGCTTTGATCCTCCTCCGCTTTCGCCGAGGAGCACGACGCTGGGCGCGCTGGGCGCGCTGGGAGATGCGAAGGTGGTGGAGAAGACGGGTGGGGAGTAGGATTTGCAAGGAGGGGAGTGTTGTTTACCGCTGCTTGTCGCGCCTGCTCTGCTCTCGAGCTCCGGCTCTCTGCTGTTCTGCCTGTTCGCCCTCCTCCGCCTCGACACCTTCTTCCGTCTCGATTCACATGCGAATCTCTCGCCCACGATTCGAGAACGGTGCCGTTCGAGGAGCAAGGTACTTCAGGGGAATCGAGGGCTGAGCACGTTTGAGGTTAATTCCTCTTGACAGGTATGCTTGAGTAGCGGCGACAGTGGGACCCTGCTCGTGTGCAGCAGCGCACGGTTTTCGCGACACCTTCTCACCCCGGAAGCGAGCAGATCGGCGAAGGAAGGTCCGCAAGCGCCGCGCACTGCGAAGGGAGGACCGTGGTGATTGACGAGACTGACACCTGCAAGATCTCAACGAGCGCAGGCTATCGCGGAGTCCTTTACAAGCTTTCAGCAGATCGTTCTTCTGCGTCTTACCCCACACTCAACGAGTCCCATCTCAGGAGAATGTGAGTTGTCGCTCTCCCCGAGCGGCTGCGACGCTTGCTGACCTTTGCCCACTCGCAGGTTCACCCACTCCAGCGCGCCTAGCACGGCCCCATCGACCAACTCGTCGTCGACGCAAACCTTGGACTCGCGCCGTGGTCGACGACTGACTCTCCTCCTCCTCCCCCTTCCTCCAACGAGCGGATCTCGCATCTCGGGACCACCGCACTCGGCCCCCCTCCTCCCGACGACGACTTCGGACCCTTGGGCGTACTCGCTCGATTCGCCGACGGGAGGAGTTGGGTTCCTCGCGCGCGGAGACTTTTCGTCGGAGAGGTGGGAGAGGACCGCCGACGATGAGGGATTCGAGCGGCGGAGGACGTACTCGTCGGGGAGCCAGTCGTCGATTGGGAGCTTGTCGTCGTCCCCTCCGATGCCGCCGTTCCTCCTGCCGCCTTTGATGTCGTCGGGTCGACGCTCAGCCTCTCCAAGTCGTCGCTCGGTCGCGTCGTCGTCGATGGAGTCTCGCTACGCCCCCTCGTTCGACGCCCGTCGCTCCTTCTCCTTCTCGTCCTTGCCGACGTCGTTCTACCACTCGATCCCCACTCCCCCAGGACATTCCTCCCCTCCATTCCAGAGCCCCACCTCGTCGCGATCCTCCTCCATCTCATCGACCTCGTCGCGATCCCCCTCGACCCACTTCACCTCTCCCTCGACCTCTCCCATCACCGCTCAATTCCCTCTCCCTCCGACCTCTCCTGAGTGCAAGATCCGTCCCCGTCCCCTCCCCTCGACGCGCGAACTACGAACTCGCGCCTCGACGTACATCCTCGTCGACGCGGAGGAGGACGCCGAGGGAGGGGAGAACAAACCCCCGGTGAACAAGGGGAGCTCGTCGGCGGCGCGCTGCTTTGCTGGGGAGGAGGTGACTGTCCTTCGTCAGGCGTGGTCGAGCGGCGATTACTACCCCGAGGCGTCGTGCGTCGACGAGATGATCAAGGAGACGGGACTTTCGAGGGTTCAGATTCGAGGATGGTGCGTTAGTCCTTCTTGGAGCGAGGGCAGGAGCTGATGAGCTTGTTTGGGGAACAGGTTCGCGAACCGAAGGCATCGTGCGAAGGGGTCGGAGAAGCAGAAGATTGCTGCTGCCGCTCTTCGCTTGGGGATTGTAACGACGGCTTGAGCTTCTTGGAGGTGCGTCTTCCCTTTCGACTCTTCTGGCTGCTCGCTTGCTCACTCCTCGTCGACCAGGAAGCAGGGATTCAGGGATTTGTGCTTGTTGTGCTTGCTCGCTGGTTCGCTGGACGGACCCCAGGCTCGTGTGGTCTGGCGCTTGGTTGTTGGAGGGTCTTCAATAGTGCGAATCGATGTCGACGTTGCTGGGGCTACTGGAATTCAGTGCGAT
>JANGFH010000512.1:0-42144 GCA_025758715.1 Glaciozyma martinii | reverse complement strand
GGGAGGGCGGGGGAGAGGGGGAGCGGGAGCGAGGGGGGAGCGTGGAGAAGAAGGTCGAGCTGAGGAGGCGGAGGTCGATGATCGTTCCTGCTAGCCAGGAGGGGCGAGGGGTTCCGGAGATGTGCGAAGCTTTCGAGATGAAGTCGCGTAGGTCTGTGAATGCGAACTGCGTTAGAACAGAACTCGGCGAGTAGGAGGCGAAGCGGAGGCGAAGCGGAGGACTCACCCCAAGGACCATCGGTCACCCACACGGTCTTGTTCTCGCGCGTGAAGAGGTTGTGCTTGGCGATAAAGTGCGATTCAAAGTGGAGGAGGAGCTCGGAGTAGGTTGGTGCGGCGTCAATGTCGGACTGGGAAAAGGGCGTTAGCTTGGATCCCGGAGGAGGGAGGGCGAAAACGCACCTGCTCGATGGCGGTAAGCTCCGTGCAGAAAGCAGAGAGCTTAGGCTTCCAAGTAGGCTTTACGAACGAGTGATACTCGTCCACCACCTCGAGCATCCACTCTCCCTCCCTGGCCTCCTCGGCCGCCAGCTCGCCTTCCTCCCCCTCATCCGCCTCGACCGCTTCCACCACTGGTTCTCCACCGTCATGCACCTCCCCCGCTGCCTCCGCCTCCACCTCGTCGCTCCGCTTCCGCGCCCAGCGCAAGAGTACGACCGGCCACTCGATTATCTCGTTCGGGAAGCTGCAAGGGGGGTATAAGCTCCAGTATCCACCTAACACTATCCCCCATTGACTCACGCAAATGCAAGCTTGTTATACGGCCCCTCGATCCGCTCGCACGTCGCCTCGACGTCAAAGACCAAGAACGAGTCGTAAGTCTCCCCGAGCGGCCGAGTCGTCGGTTCTGCGGGCTTGGACGGCGGAGGGGTTTTCGCTTTCGCTAGGCGCTTGATTAGGGTTGACTTGTGGCCACGAGTATCGAGGGAGAGAGCGGCTAGGGCTGGGGAAGCAGGAGGAGGTCAGGGGTGGCGCTGCTCGGGAGGGTTGGTAGGACTCACAGGCTCTGAGTGAATCTACAAGTGGCGCCATTTGTCGCACATCGAGATGCCACCTGGGAGAATGAGAAAAGGGTGGAGGGGAGTAGGAGGGAGAGGACGAGAGAGCGAAGGCAAGAGGTCTTTCTCCCTTCGCCCCTTTGCCTCGTCCCAACTTGCTCAGCTTCCGGAACTCGTTCCAAAGTAAGTCAAGAACCGTCCTACGAGATTGAAGGAGTGGCCAGTCTCGGAGCAAGCGGCTCGCGAACGGCGCCTGCTTGTGTTGTTTGTTGATCGTTCAACCTTGCTGCCCTGCGCTCCCAGACTCCCCCGCTGACGACCAGCTCTTCCCACAGCCTCCACAGCTACCTCGCTACACCTGCATCAACGCCAACAACCTCCACATCTCCAACATGGACGACAGACGACTGAACGATTGGGACGCCGAGTTTACGCCGTTGCTCGAGGGCACATTCTCGATGTTTGTGCTGGACGACACCAAGGACGAGGAAGATGGGGAGAACAAGTCGGACATTGAGAAGATCTACCTCGCTGGGGAGAAGATCAAGGACGCGCGGAAGCGGACCAAGGAGACGGTGGATGCGGCGAGGGACGATCTGAGGAGTGAGCTGGGACGCGTCGTGCGTGAGGGGTGCAGACACTGACTCTTTGGCGTGCAGACCTTTCGCGCGTCTACGAGCAGCAAAAGTCCGCCTCGACCCGCTCCAACGCCCTCCCTTCAGCATCCGAGCACGAAGCGCGCATGTTGACGGCGCAGGCCGACCGACTCGCCATCCTCAAGCAGAACGTGGACCTCGAGCAGACGCTGTACCGGTGTCAGGGAGAGCTGGAGCGGTTGCAGCAGGAGCTCAAGGACGAGGAGGGGGACGCAGTCGAGGTTACCGAGCTCAACAGCGAAGTGTGAGTTGTTAGGACGCGTTTCGGGGGGTCCAGCTGATCGTGGGCTCCACCTACAGGCTAAGGATCAAGGTGTACCGAGATCTGGGCTTTACGCCTATCGAGGAGAACGGCATCTTCTCCAAGGTTCTCGTTCGTGCGTCCTGCTCTCCCTCGCCTCTCCTGCGCGTCCCCCGGCTGACTCGCTTGCTTTATCCAGGATCAAGCAATACCTCTCACGCTGCGACGATCCAGTTGGACTCGAAGAGCAGCGACTTCTTCTGGGCCAACTTGCTGTGGGATCAGCTGGGAGTTTGAGGGAGGATTTCTCGCACGGAGCAGCTCCCACCTTGTTGTGCTTGTAACCACCGCTATATTTTTGCAGTAACCGTTTAAATCAGAACCACTCGTCTGCGAAGAGAACGCCTCGCTCAACAAAAAATGTTGTTGCTCTTGAACCTCGTCGCGCAGTGGTCTCCCTCTTCCCCCCACCTCGCTTCGCCAGCATGTTCTCCGGCACCCCTCCACCCTCCACTCGCCGCGTGGCTAGCTCCCGTCGCTCCTCGCGGGCCTTTTCCGCCCTCGCCTCCGGGCAAACGACTCCTCGCGGCTCTCCTCCCCCCTCCCTCGTCCCCTCTCGTTCCCTCGGCGCAGGCCTCAACACCGCTTCTCGCGCCCTCTCCGCCTCGCCGGCACCTGGTGCGAAACGGCGTGGGGTCAAGAGCTCGATTGCGACTGTTTCAGAGGTGGGGATGGAAGTCAACGAGGGAAGTGAGCGGGAGGAGGTGGAGAAGGTGCTCGTCAAGTCGGAGAGCTACGTCGTTTTGGAGCGCAAGGGTCTTCCAGCAGAGGTGGAGGAAGTTCTCCTTGCTGCTGGTACGTCGGTTTGCGATGGGAGAGGCAGGGTGAGGCTGACCATGTTGCTCGAGCAGATCCCTACACCGACCCGTTCAGGGCGACGCTGGACAGCCTCACAGGCTTTGCGTACCTCATCAGCAGAGAGTACTGCTTCGTCTGGAACTGGTCTCGCGTGCGTGCCTTCTTTGCTCCCTCCCCTTGGGCGCACACTCACCTGCTTCCCTCCTTGCAGCGCTCCTCCTCCTCGACCACCTACATCTTCCCCCTCCCTCCGTCCCTCTCCCTCCCCGCCACCATCTCCGCCTTCTCCCCCCTCTCCTTCGCCTCCTTCGTTCCCACCTCCACCCACCCCTCCTCGCGCGAACCAGGCCTCCTCGTCCTCAGCACAACAGGCGACATCCGGTACTGGGAGAACGTCAGCATGGCGCTCTCGGGCGTAGACAGATGGAAGTCCGCCTCGGCAGGACTGTTTGACGGGGAGCTCGTGCGCGGACTCCACCAGCTCTCATCGACGGCGTACCTCATCTCGACGAGCCAGGCGCGCCTCCTCCTCATTTCCCTCTCCTCCGTCGGCGGCAGGGTCGACCTTGCTGTTCGCCCGTTCGAGCGGCCGCACGGTTGGGCAGGATCCGTCTGGTCCGCCGTGTTTGGCGCCAAGGCGGCGGACCCGAGGGCTGGGATCCTCGCGCTCGCTTTGTCGGGGCCGACGGTGGATGGAGAGAGGATCGCATATGCTGTGACGGAGAAGAACGTGCAGGTCTGGAGGTTGCCTGCCAGGGACGACGGAGGTGCGAGGTTGGCGATTGAGCAGGACCTGTTTGCGGGAGTGCTGGAGGCGTTGCTGGGGGAGAAGGTTGGGAACGAGGAGTGGGCGATCAACGAGGGCAAGGTTGAGATTGTTGATGCTGTGGTTGCTCCGTGAGTTTTTACAACTTCGAGCTGGGAAGGAATGGAGCTGATGTGCTTTCGCGCAGGACTGGGAGCCTGGCAGTGCTTGTCTCGCACGTCGCAGAGTACACGGCTCCGAACGCGCTCTCGTACGCGATCGTCCTCCTCGATGTTGGCACGACGCAGAACAGCGTCACTGTTGCAGGCCTAAGGCACCTCGCGTACCAAGCTGTGAGCCCCTCGCCCTCGCGTCATGCCACGTTACTGACCTCGTCCTCGCTAGCATCCTGATCCCCGCCCGCTATCAGCCCCCAAGCTCTCCCTTCCTGGAGGCGACACGGCCTTTGTTATCTTCGTCGACGCAGTCGTCATGCTCTCTCTCTCCCCCGGTTCGCCTGCTGCTCGAATCTGTCGCACGCGCAGGAACTGACCCTTTGCTCCCCCAGAATCCGCCTTCGAAGAGTCCTTTCCCCTCCGATCCAACACCAACCGGTTCCTCGGCATCTCCAACCCCTCACCTTTCGTCCTCTCCGCCACCCAGTCCCTCACCCTCCTCACCTCGACCGCTTCCCTCCTCTCCGTCGAGATCACTGCCTCGCAAGGCTTGATTGCCGACCTGCCCGGCACCGAAGGCCTCAAGACGCGCAAGCTGAAGAGCAAGATCGAGCAGGCCATCTTCTATGGCGGAGACGCAGCCGACAACCCTCTCGCTTTCGACCTTCTACCCGACTTTGAGGGCGACTTGACTGCAGCCGCCGAAGCAGTCAGCGCCGAGATCCTTTCTTCGAGTGCGTCTGCTCCGTGTTCCTGTTCCCCGAACATTCTTGCTGAACCATTTTGCAGGCTCAGCGAACATGCCTTCGATCCTCGATCTTCGGGCCCAGTTGGCAGACCGCATCGCGCGCGCGCGAGGCCTCATCGACTACATCAACTCGAACGGCTTGCTCGGGAAGCTCTCGCAGAGCTCGCGACGCCAGTTGAGCTGGGACGCCGAGAAGCTGGCTGCGGTCGCTGTGCTGTGGCATCACCAGAACGCTCGCTTGGGGTGAGTCCATGCCTGGTTGTGGTCGGATACGAGCTAATGGGGTGTCCTTCGCAGGGATGGAGAGAGTCTGCTGGCAGATGCGATCGAGACGTTCATGAACGAGACTGGTGAGGGGTACGGAGATGACCCTCTGAGGCTGTTCTACCGGACGAAGGTGGGCTTTCGAATCGACGTTTCTGCGACGTCGTTACTGATGAGCTTGCAGGTGGCATCGATCGGAAAGATCCTTGAGCAAGTGACGAAGCTGGCGAAGAGCTTGCTGGCATCGTCTCCCTCGAGCGAAGCTCGGTCGCCAACCTTGCACGAGGGCAACGCCATCGTCGTCGTGCGTCTTTCCTCCGAACCTGGTTGCTGCGTTCGCTCATTCACCATTGCTGCAGCTCGTCATGACCGCCATCACTCGTCACCGCAAGGATACTGCAACCTTGTACGGCCTCGACGCTTCTCTCCTGCCAACCGAGCTTTGGTCGAGCCAGCCCTCAATGCTCGATGGTCTCCAATGGCACTTCGACGCGACGGACGCTCTTCTTCGCGAACGGAGCCGCGACTTTGGGACTGCGCTCAACGAGGAGACTTCGTCGAACTACGACAGCCGAGCACGGGGTGCGACTGCCGACATTTCGACTCAGCAGGCGATGCAAGCGGAGCTCAAGAAGCAGATGTCGAGCCTGGCCGATTTCGTCTTCTACGCGTACGAGGAGCGATTGCTCTTCCTCAAGACGTGAGCTCTTCCCTTCTTCCCTCCTTGCGGCAATTGTTGACTAGCTCCTCGTGCAGAATCAACGGCGAGGGCGTCACCTCTCCCGAATCCCGCGTCCTGACGGATCGGTACTTGGCTCTGCGACCACGCTTCATCCAGACTCTCGGTGCGCTCGCCGCGCTTCGTTCTTCGAGGTCCAAACTGATCACGTCGCCCAGTCTCCATCGACAAGGTCAACCATGCCTACGAGCTGGCAGAGCGACACCGCGACTTCCGCTCTCTCGTCGAGCTCTGCAACGACGCTCAACACGGATCCGACGTGCGAGTGCGCTCCTTCATGAAGAAGTACGCCGAGGAGTTCGCCTTTGCTCTTTACCAGTTCTTGGTCGAGGAAGGTACGTCGCATTGGCGCGAGCGTCGACGGGCTCAGGAACTCATTCCTTCTTTTCCAGGTCGCCTGCGAGCGCTCCTTGAGCAGGACGAACCCTACCAGCCCCTTCTCACCAAGTTCCTCGATTCGACCGACAACCCTCGTGAGTTTTCCCTCCCAAACCCATCTCCCCGTCGCTAACACCTTCATCCGCAGGTATCTCCTGGCTGAACGACATTGCGATTGGCCGATACGCACATGCGACCGAGTCTCTCGTTAGCGAATCGCTGAAGGAGCAGGACCTCGCCCAGAAGAAGGTGTGTACTGTTTCGGTGTCGCCGTCCCTGTTCGCTAATGTTAGACCGTCCTCAGTTGATGCTGAGCCTCGCCAAGCTTAACCAAGTCGCCCAAACGACCAAGGAGAGCATCGGAACGGAGGATGTGCAGCGAGCGATTGAAGGTCCGTCGTCCTGGCTCCACCCCTTTCTCATAGCTGATCCCATTCCTTGCAGCGGTCGACGACGACCTAGACTTGGTCAACGCGCAACAAGGCCTCGTCGAGACTTTTCAGGCCATCCTCTCGGCCAGCGACCGTCGCCTTTCTCTCGCTCAGCAGGCGGAGACGATCGCCGGCCGCGTCGCTCCTTGTCTTCAAGATCGTCCCGCTTTCTCCCAGGTTCGTTCTTCGCCTCGTTCTGCGGCATGGCAGGCGCTGACCTCACCCTTGCAGCTGTACGCGAAGCTCGTCAAGCAGCTTCTACAAGGGCAGTCACTCTCGCCGGAGGACCTCATCGACCTCCTCACTCTCAAGGAGAACATGGGAGCTCAGTCTGGGGACTTTGCATCGGCCCTCGAGATCCTCGTTCGTGCCAAGGTGCGTCTCTAGCGTCTCCTGCGCTGCGTTCGTCCTGTTAAGCTCTCCCCTCGCCAGAACATGCCGGATGCACGGAAAGAGATCGCGTTGCAGAACATCTGGCGTCGCGTGTACCTCCGGGACAAGTACGTCCCCTCGCCATTCCGTTTCCGCAGCGAGACGCTGATCGTTCTCGTTCCAGCTGGGAGGCTCTTCACTCGGCGGTTGGACTCAAAGATGAGGAGCTCGCGCACGCACTACGGAGCACTGCTCTCTTCGCGACCGTCGCAGCTGCTGCTGGAGCCAGTGCGTTGGTCCCTTTTTGGCTCGCCAGCTTCCTCGCTAACGCTTGCCCCTCTTAGACCACCCTGCCTCGCTCTACCTCGAACCAGCACGATCAATGTTCACGGGAACGGCGGAGGAGGTCGCAGCACGGTTCGCCGATGCTCCAGCTCACCAAGTCGACCTCGTCCTTAACGACTTTGAGAAGGAGAGTGGCGACTTGCGCGAAGCGATCCAGCACCACGGTCTGGATGGGTACTGCGGGGAGGTGATGCGGCTGTGGGGCGAAGAGGAGAGGGAGGATCTTGCGGTAGGAGACGATTCGATGGTCGAGTAATGCAGATGGCCTTGTCTTCCGCGTGGCTCGAGTACTCGTAAAACAAGCGGTCGAGTTACAAGCGAACTCCCCTCCTCAATCGATCTCAATCACCTCGATAGGCTTCCTCCCCGAGAGCGACTGTCCCTGTCCCGCAAAAGGCTTGACCTCCGCCGGCTCCGCACCACTCGTAGGCGCCCTCGCCACAGCCGGCGCCACAGCCGGAGCTCCAGCGGGTACTGTTGGTGGTCTCGCCCTCGCGCGTCCAGAGAGGGTGTTGCCATTCCCGACGCCGGCGAAAGGGACGGTGGGAGCGGTCGCGGCGGCGGTTTCGGCTGCTTCGGCGGCGGAACCTGGTGGAGGACGGAGGTTGTCGAAGCCGAAGAAGAGGTTGCCGAAGGGGAGGTTGAGGGCTGCTGGGACTTGGCGTCCTCCGATCTGCGTGTCGGCGGTGATGATGCGCGGTTGGCTGAGAGCGGGGTGTGGTCAGTCGGAGCTCCTTCGCGAAAGGAGAGCGAGAGGTGGCTCACTCGGTCCTGATGATCCTGCTATCGGCATCGACAGCCTCAATCTTCTTCGTCTTGACTCCCTTCCCCTTCACCCTCTTCCCGCCCAAGCTCGATCCACTCCCCTTGAACGCCTCCCAGCTCGCCGCAGCAGCATCCTTGCTCCCTCCCGGCACAGGCGTGTTGCTCCCACTCCCCCTCGCATCGACGTCCTGCTTCCTGCTTGTATCAATCACGAACTTGTCCTTCATCGAGGGTGCCGAAGCCGCGCCGCGAGGCTTGTACTCGGGTTCGACGTAGCCCAAAGGAGCGGCAAAGTCGACTGAGAGATCCGTGTCGAGGACCGAGATGGCGGGGCCGGGAGGTTCGATCTCCATGATCAGGAGGCGGAAGCTGAGGGATTGGTAGCCGATCTCGATGATGTCGCCGGCGCTGAGGCAGGAGAAGTTGCGGAGAGCTTGTTCGAGGCTGCGAGAACGAACAAGGTCAGTTCGAAGAGTGGGAGAGGGAACGGGGAGCGTACACTGCTTTGGGATCGCTGACTTCGAGGAAGTCGACGCTCTGGGCTTGGATCTTGACGAGCTTGCCCTTGGGGAAGCGAGCACCCCAGATGCGGATTGGGTCTCCCTCGTTCAGGCGGAGCTGGTCCATGATCTGCGATCCAACAGAGCCAAATTAGCTCAAACCATTCCAATATGAAGCGGACAGAGGATACGCACCCATTGGGGAAGGTTGACAGTGCCCTCGTCGGCGATGAACTCGAGGACTCCGACATGCGTGTTGAGCTCGGGAATGGCGGGGTTGGCGATCTCGAACGTGACGGGGAACTCGATGTCGAGTTGAGCTGAAGTAGCGCACGGTTAGTTGAGGTCCTGGTAGCTACAGCGAAAGCACGCACTGAGCTCATCGAGTGCGGAAGGCGGCATGACAACTGCAGCGCCAGAGGGTCAGCTCCTCTCCGTCCCAAGCTCCCTCCCTACGCAAGAGACTCACTTTTTCCTCCGTACATCAGGTTGGACCTCCCTCCGCCTGACCTCCCCTGTCCAACCTCCAGGATCGCCGTCGAATACGCCCTGCAATCGGACCATCAGCACCTCCCTCACGCCGCTCCCAGAAACGCCCGGACGCACCTGTACTGCCTTCTGAACGCCGACGCCGGTGGCCTAGCAAACGCGTGTCCTCCGAAGCCAGCCTGGAACGCAGCGGGGTTGACGAAGCGTCCTCCTCCCGCCCCGAACATGCCACCTCCTGGCGCGTTGTTCGGCAGAGGGTTCGGCTGCGGCTGGAAGTGAGGGACGGGGGCTTGGCGAGCGGCTGCTGCGACGGGCGTCTCGAAGAACGAGTCGTCCATGAACTCCTCGTCGGAGCCGCCGTCGAACTCGAACTCTTCGTCTGAACTCTGGGCGTGGGGAGGGCGAGGTGAGTGGTGCAGCTCAGCGGAGAAAGATGTTGTGACTGGTGCTTACCATGACTGCTTGTCTGGAGACTGGCTTGAGCTGTTGGTGAGGTCGAGGGAGGAGGGAGAGGAAAGAGGGCGTCGTCACCGCCCAAAGTCTCGACCCCTCTCCGCTCTTCCTTCTTTCCCTTCCTTCTCTCCCTGCATTCTGGTGTTCTTTTGCAGCAGGTTACTAAACTTGTCTTCGATTCACACCCCCCGATCCAGCCTCCCGCCGACGACGAAGCCTGTGCTCGGCAAGCGCGCTCGCTGGGCTGCGAAGGAGCCTGGGTTCGTGTGTCCCTGTCTCTTCTGGGACAGATATTCCACTGGAAAAGACGCCAGATTAGCTGCTTGGAATACCAGGCCATAGCGAAGAGACTCACGTGTCGTCGCTCCGCTTCAGGATCCCCAAGAAGCCTCCGAGACCCAGCAATCCCTTGGGCTTCGCAGGCGTGGTTGTAGCAGCTTTTGACGTGGAAGTCGTGGAAGTAGGCTTCGCAGTCGTCGCCAAGAAAGTTGCGGTGGAGGATAGGGAGGTCGTGGGCAATGAGCCGAGGAAGATGTCGTTTTGCGGACCATCTGTGCGAAGGAGGTTAGTGGTGTTCAAGGAGCGGGAGAACGCGACGTGCCTTTGAAACTCCAGGCAGCATAGTACCCAGGACGATCCGAGTTTCCTTCGGATCCACCAACGTTCGTCTGCGAAAAAGTCAGTCCAGCTCGGCTTCGCAGCGAGGTCTTTGACGAACGGGCTTGTTGTAAGCGTAGATGGGCCTCTTTGACCCAAGAGTCTGCAAAAAAATCCTCAGCAAGAGTCGCAAGAGAGGTGTGGAGAGATTCTCACGCAAGCTGCCGGGTTTCCTCCACAGAACACAGGATCGGAAGGGGGTGCGATGGGTCTTGCGCCGACGGGCGATCCAGTCACGTCGCAGTTAAAGCCGGCTGCGAGAAATGCTTAGCTTGGGTACTGGGAAGACGAAGGGAGAGGAAGCTCACTCATGTAGACTGCACAGACTGGATCAGCTAGGATTCAAGGGGAGAAGCGAGATGGACCGAGTTGGACTTACAGTTCGCGCTCCCATTCTGAGGTTGCCATAGCCACGCGCACACGCAATGCTTCCCTGTACACGGCGGCATCGCTGCTGGAATCTGCAAAAGACCACCAAGTCGAAAGCGATCAGCCGGCGCGCGCGAAGGAGGAATGCAAAGCGAAACCCACCTTGAACTTTGTATCCCGCTTCCAGACGCACTCCGCCTGGACAGATATGACTGCCAAGTTGTCGAGCGTTACGTCGTGCACGCTTTCGACGTCGGCGATGGCGATCGCACACCCCGAAAGGAGGTTGTAGTCGACCGCGCCCAAGAGAGGTTCTCCAGCCTGCGCGGACTCCAGAATCAGTTTCCCATCGCAAAAAAGTCGTCCGAGCGAACGAGCGAGCTCACATGGTAGGCTCCTACTCAACGAGACTGGATCAGTCGACGTCCAAACCTTTCATTCCGAGCGAGCGAGCTCACCGTTATTCCCAGGACAAGCTACGTTGTCCGTTGGTCTCCCCCCAAACGTCGTCCACTCCTTGTTGCAAGCAATCTGGAGGGTGAGCTCCCCTCCAGCGGGCAAGAGGCTCACGACGCTCGAGTTGGGCTGAGCAGCTCTCACCGCCGGTCCCCTTTGATGATGAAGAAAAGTTAGCTCGCGTTCCCTTCTTCGAGGGGAAGTTAAAGGAAGGCGTACCGGAACCACCAGGCGTCGTACTGCCAGCCAGGTCCTAGGGGCGCGACAGGGTCCCCGGTCTCGTAGCTCATTCCGCCGAACATTGAGGGGGTCCATGGGGACTGGTGGGCGGAGGCGGACGGGAGGAAGGAGAGGAGGGAAGAGGCCAGGAGAAGGAGCGATGGGCGCTGGGGAAGCATGGCGATGCGAGGGTGCGTGGTGGCACAAGAGAAAGGAGTCGAAAGCTCGCCTTGAAGCCCACCGACCGAGACCACGACCGCAGCGAAGGAGCTGCTGTAAAGGAGTACAAACAAGGAATGGTACAATAAGCGTTTGCACAATGGGGAACGCGCGACAAATCAGCAGAAAGGCTCTCAAAACGCGTCCCAAGGCCGAGATCGACAGCAGCTCATTTCGAGCGGCAACGTGGAGTCCGAAGAAGCAAACTTGGCGCGCCGGCACGCGACCTGCGCCACTGTGCTCGAAGAGAGCAGCTCTGGGAGTGCTCCTGAGGGAGCAGAATGGTGATGGGTGACCGAGTCCGGCCTCCGAGACGCGTTGGTGCGAAGAACGCCCTCCCGTGTCGAGCACTCCGCCTGCCACTCTCGTCGGGAGTCAGGAGGAACGCTGAGGAGCAGGTGGAGGGAAACGACGAATAAACTGAGGAGGTGGAAGCTTGAACGAGTCAGCTCGAGGGAGGAGAAAAGCGAACCTCGCTGGTTCCCAACAAAGTGTCAAATGGACATGGAAGATTGAATTACAAAGGCGGTGAAAAGAAGCAGCTGAATCAAGTCCGCTTGACGACGAACGCTCCTCGTCTGCAGAAAGGGAGCGTCAGTGAGCCGCATCAGGTGGCAAGAGGAACTTGGAACGCACTCGATCGAGTTGACGATGATGTAGCCACTCTTGAAGTACGGGTACGCGTTCCAAGCGCCACTGCAAAGGTGCATCAGAACCGCATGGAGAGCAAGAAGAGAGAGAGAGAGAAAGGACGCACAAGAAATCAACGACATTGTCTTCGGGGCGAACGTCAAAGAACGCGACTTCCTTCATCGAGGCCGCCCCTCCACCTGCTGCGACACCAGTGACGTTGACGACGCGAAGGCCAGAAGCGTAGTTGGCCTGGTAGGAGAGTCCGTTGACGACGTATTGGTTGCTGGAGGCGGGTTCGAAATCAGCATCGTAGCTCGGAGAGAGAGGGCGAAAGACGCACTGGTCGATGGAAGTGACGGGACTCTTGTAGATCCCCTCCTGGAAAGGAGCCGTGAGACTCTTGATGTTCCAGACGTCTGCGAGCGCAAGGGGTCAGCAAGCAGCGACGCAGCGAGGAAAGAGAGCGCTGACAAGTCGCCGTGCGGCCGTCAGGAGAGCTACTCGTCCTGTCCGATTCGTCGAGCTCGTCGTCCTGTGAAACCGACCCGAGTCAGCGAGAAGATCTCGTCTGGAACTAGAGCGAACGCACGAGGAGCAAGTGCGTGTGAGTGGCGTCGGTCAACCAGCCTTGGTGAGTGTAGGCGCTGCCAGGGTAGGGCGTGCGACTGAGCCTGACGACGTTGGTGCGCGAGGTGATATCTGAGAGGGGAGTGAGGTCGATTCAGTCTCATCCAGAAGGAGAAGGGACAGAGCGACAGCGCACCGAGAATCGTGAGGGTATCCTCGTTGTAGGCAAAGAGGATCTCCCTGCCCTTGTACCTGGTGTCGGGCCCGTTGTAGATCACCGATTGAGCATCATGAGTGTACCCGTCGCCAGAGTAGCATCCGAGGTACTTGGGAGTGAGAGGGTTCGTGATACTGCGCGAAAGAATGAGGATTCCGGCGCGAAGAGAGCTCTGCGAAGGACGCACTCGAGGAAGAGAGGTCCGCCACTGCAGCAAGAGCGCATCCCAACGGCGATGACCATGTTGTTGGACGCAGAGTTGATGATGTTGTGCGTGTTCCCGAGCGGCGCCGTGCATCCTGCGCCGGAGAAGGCCTTGAAAACGGTGACGTCCGTGAGGGTGCTGAAGACTTTGGGCGTCGTCTGGAGCGAGGCGTCGAGGAGCTTGCGCATATCGAAGATCTGGATCCCCTGCGAACGGTTCAAGTGTTAGCGTCGGTTGAGGAACGGGCAAGGAAGGACGAACGTGGCCAGAAGATTCGGCCCCGATGATCATGTAGTTCCCGACGTCCTTTGCGTCCCTCCACAGACTCTTGACCGTCTGCGTAGGAAGACGTCCCAGGTACTTCATCGTTCCCGCGGCGTTGATCTCGACTGCGAGGGCGAAATGAGCTCTTTGCAACACTGAACGCGGTTCGACGAACGTACCGAACGCAGTTCCGTCAGTCTGGGTGATGGCGCCAAATTCTCGACCAGTGCTCGAAGTCCATCCCCAGGCATCGGATCCTGCAAAGAAGGAGCGGCGTCAGGGAGGGGGGTCTCGAATGCAAAGCGAGCGAGAAATTCCTCGCACCTTCTCCTCCTCCAGAAGCGACCGACGACGACCCCAACTCGGCGTGAGTAAGCATCGAGTGCAGATCAATTCCCTGCGTCGTCCATCAGTCCCCAACCCACCCCAGGAACGGCCAAAATCCCACCTTGCACGGGTACACCCTGCTCAAGCAACCCAAGTCAGCCTCCCCCCGGACCGTCGTACCACTAGGAACGCACCCAGCAAACCCATTCACGCAAGGAATTTTCCCAACGACCCTGCGCGCTGAATCCGAGCCTCCAGCAGCGGCACGATTCGCACGAAGCGTCTCCCGCGAAGCGAGCTTCATCGCCATGAGGCGATCCATCGCTTTGCCCCCGGCATCCTGGGCGGTACAGGCTGCGAAGAGGGAGAGGAGGGTTAGGGAGAGGGCGTAGGATTTCATTCTATCCTTGAGAGCGATGGAGGAGGGAGAGAGGCCTCGGTGAGCGGGGAAGGGGAATCAACGGGTATGTGTGACGCATGGTCCGATAGCGCGCTTGTTCCTGGCGCAGAGATGAGCTAGTCCCTGAGCGTGACTCAGCGCATGAGGAACCGGGAAGCCAGAGAGAGGAGCAGGTGGAACCCCCGCCCAGAGCCAGCCAGCCATCGACCGAGGCGAGCACGTATCGCGTAGAGTGATAGAGCGCAGAAAGAGCGCAAGGTACCTGCTGCCACAGCCTCCTTCCCGATCCTGATTAGAGTAGGGGCGTTTGCCACACGCCGTCGTAGCTCGCCCAGAGTTGAACGCGCGGTGAGTTCAGCAGGTGATCCCGGGGAGCGGGCATATAGGGCGCTGACGGTGAGGACAGCAGAGTGGTCGCTTGCTGTGCTGGTGAAAGCAGGGAGAAGTGTTAAAGAGAGAGAACGCTCGAGGTGAACGCGAAGCGCTCGCGGGGTCGCACGGCATCTTGCACTCTCGATGTCTCTCGTTTGAAGGCAAGGGGAAAGCAAGGAGGGGGGTACATGGCATAACAGCTGTCTTGCAAGCAAGCAACCGAGCAGCCAGGCACAAAGGGCATAGTCCTACAGAGCGTAATCGTATACTCCCCCCCGAACCCATCACATCCACCAAGGTTGCTCCACGAAGGAAGCTTTTACTCGTCCTGTTGGGGGAGGGAGAGTCAGTTGGAGGAACGAGGAGGGCAAGAGAGAGAACGCACGTCAGCGGGCGTGTCGAAGGCGACGTTGTAGAAGCGGAGGGTGTAGGTGTTCTTAGAGGTCGAGACGACACGGAGCCACTCGCGCATGAGGTTCTTCTGCAGACGGGGTAAAGAGTGGGTAAGTACTGGTTCTCGAGGAGGCAGGGAGAGCCACGAACCTTGAGGAACTTCTTGGTGAGGTACTTGAGGTAGCGCTTGGAGAAGGGGATGGACGAGACAACGGCGAGCTGTCCGGAGCCCTCGCGGGTGATCTTGACATCCTCTCCGAGCTGGCCAGTCTTGCCCTCGACCTTGATCGAGTCGACGAGGAACTTCTCGAACGCAGCGGCGTCGAACTGCAGGTCCAAAAATGGGTCGTAAGCTCCCGCTCCATCGCCCGCAAACGGAACGAACGCACGATCTTGTCGTTGGCGGGTCCAGAGAAGTCGATGATGAACTTCTGGGGGGCCTTGGAGGCAGCGGCCTTTCCTCCGACCTTCTTGGCGGTCTTGGTCTGTAGAAGCAGCAAAGGGAAGAGAGCTGAGGTTAGTGGGAGAGTTGCACGCGCGCCTACTGAGACGTCCGTGAGGACCTCAGCAAAGCGTGACTAACGTTGGTGGTGGGGGCCATTGCTGTTCTGTTGGGGCGAGGAGGGTCAGCGTTCGTTCGTTCGTTCGTGTCGGCTGAGAAAATTGCTTCGAGGGTCGGCGTGGAGTGGTTCAGAGACCGGGAGGGATGGGGTTCGCGTGGGAAGGACTGGAGAAAGTACTCACGAGTAAGTGGGAAGAAGAAGAAGAGAGTGGAGCGTAGAGTAGAGAAGAGACGGCGAGGGAAGAAGGGGAGCAGCAGCCAGAAGGGGGAAGTCACTTCAAAAAGTAGTAATCTCATTAGTAGCAACTTTCTAGTCTTCTCTTCGCTCCGAGCTTTTCGAGGTTCTCTTGTTGTTGATCCCCTCCTCCCCTCCCCCCCAAAAGGCTTCTCCACAGCCGAGATTAGACCGCAGCAGGACCGTCTAACCCTCCAGCCCTTCCTCCAGTCTCTCCCCCGCTTCCCTTCCTCCAAAGCAGAACAGCTCTTCCTTCCTTCGCGCCATGTCCGACATTGCATCTCTCCAACTCGAGGGAGAGTAAGCAACCCTGTCCTCCAGAAGAACGACCAGGACGAGCTAACGGCGCCCCTTGCAGCTTCGCCATCAAGCCCGAGGCCGTCACCCCCAAGCTCAACACCTCTGCCTGGCCTCTCCTCCTCAAAAACTACGACAAACTCCTCGTTCGCAGTGCGCTGGCCTTTCTCGTGTAGCGCGTAGGAATCCCACTGACGGATCCCCGCCGCTTAGGTGCCCACTTTACCCCCATCCCCAGCGGCAGCAGTCCCCTCAAGCGTGATCTCGCAAGCTACATCAAGTCGGTCCTCTCCTCTCCCCTCGGCTCGTCTCTCCCCACTAACAACCGCCTCACAGGACCGGTTGCATCAACCTCGACAAGCCCTCCAACCCCTCCTCCCACGAAGTCGTCGCCTGGATCCGTCGCATCCTTCGCTGCGAGAAGACTGGTCACTCTGGAACCCTCGATCCCAAGGTTACCGGCTGCCTGACCGTCTGCATCGACCGCGCTACCCGTCTCGTCAAGTCCCAGCAGGGAGCCGGTCCGTCGCTTGCCTTGATCCCCTCGCGCGCGCCCTCAAGCTGACGAACGTTCGGTCTTTCCAGGAAAGGAGTACGTCTGCGTCGTCCGCCTCCACGCCGCCCTTACCGGCGAGAAAGCCCTCGCTCGTGGCCTCGAGACCCTCACCGGAGCCCTCTTCCAACGCCCTCCCCTCATCTCGGCCGTCAAGCGTCAGCTCCGAATCCGAACCATCTACGAGTGCAAGCTCATCGAGTTCGACAACGACCGCCACCTCGCCGTCTTCTGGGTCTCGTGCGAGGCTGGAACCTACATCCGTACTCTCTGCGTCCACCTCGGACTGCTGCTCGGAGTCGGAGGGCACATGCAGGAGCTTCGTCGTGTGAGGAGTGGAGCGATGGGAGAGGGCGACGACATTGTGACGATGCACGATGTCCTCGACGCGCAGTGGCTCTACGACAACACTCGTGATGGTGCGTCTCGATTCGCCCGCTGGAGGAGTCTGTGGGGAGCTCGGAGCTGACGGCTTTTCTCCCTCTCCTCGCGCGCAGAGACCTACCTCCGCCGCGTTATCAGGCCTCTCGAGTCCCTCCTCACCGGCTACAAGCGTATCGTCGTCAAGGACAGCGCCGTCAACGCCGTCTGCTACGGAGCCAAGCTCATGATCCCCGGTCTCCTTCGCTACGGTTCGTCCCTTCCCGCTCCCTCTTTCAACGCCCCGGCTGAGACTCCTCCCCGCTCGCAGAAGCCGACATTGAGCTCAACGAGGAGGTCGTCCTCATGACCACCAAGGGAGAGGCCATCGCCATTGGAATCGCCCAGATGACGACCGTCGAGCTCTCGACCTGCGACCACGGAGTCGTTGCCAAGGTCAAGCGTTGCATCATGGACGTGCGTTCCTTTCCAGCTCTCCCCCGCTTCTTGCTCGTACTGACGCCATTCTTTCTCCCAGCGCGACACCTACCCCCGCAAGTGGGGACTCGGCCCCAAGGCCCAGGAGAAGAAGAAGATGGTGCGCGTTCTCTCCCCGCGCTCCTCCGTACGGTCCACTAACTCTTTGCTCGCTCGCGCAGGTCAAGGATGGCAAGCTCGACAAGCACGGTCGCACGAACGAGGCGACTCCCTCGGGCTGGAAGGCCGAGTACGTCGACTACACGGTCCAGGGCGAGGGACTCCCCGATTCTACGATCCCCACTCAGCCTACGGCCGCCCCTACGATCACCGAGGTCGCCGAGCCCGTCGCGTCTACTTCGGCGGCAGAGGTCAAGGTCGAGGACGTCGTCATGGCCGAGGACGGAGGGGAGAAGAAGAAGAAGAAGAAGAGGAAGACGATGGAGGAGGAGACTGAGGTCGTCGAGGAGGTTGCCGAGGTGGATGAGGTGGAGAGGAAGAGGATCAAGAAGGAGAAGAAGGCGAGGAGGGCGAGTGAGGCGGCGGCGGCGCCTGCGGAGGAGGAGGCTACCGAGGGAGAGGTGCGTTTTTCCGCTGGCTTTTGCGCGCTCGTCGACCGTTTGCTGATGCGGAGTTGCTTCTTGTGCAGCCTCAGAAGAAGAAGAAGAAGAGCAAGAAGGACGTCGAGGAGGCATAGGCTTGGATCTCTTGTGGAGAGAGATTCGCTTGTTGCGATCCACCTTGTGTTTTAGCTCTCATTCTACCCCCATGGCGGCAGGCTTGGAACAAGACTGTATCATAGCTTTCTTTCGGCGTCGAGAGAGTTGAGAACAAGGTCCAGCGTTCAGCAAGACGAGGAGCCGCCGCAGCAAAGGCGCGGCTCTCCCTCACTCCTTCCTCAACGACCACAGCCCCCACCGCGCACACCTCCTCAAAAGGGCCAGGGCAACTCCTTCCTCCCCCCCACCGCCCCCTCCCAAGTGGCTCAGCCCGTTCCCCCGCCAAATGCCACAGCTACGGCGCCTCGTCGTCCTGCTAACCCTCCTCCTCGCCACTCCCCTCTTCGCCAAGCTCCAACCCGCCAAACGCTCGTACGAGAGCCACACCTACTACGTCCTCGAGCTCGACCCGCACCACCTCGCGCTCGAAACCTCGCCGCAGGAAATCGCTTGGGCGCTCGGCGCAGAACACGTCGAACAGGTTGGAGAGCTACGGGATCACTACCTCATTCGGGCGCCGGTGGGATGGGTGCAGAGTGGGGATATGGCGTGGGAAGAGGAGGTGGGGAGGAGAGGGGTGGAGAGGAGGAGTGGGGAGAGGGACGCGGTGATGGAGAGGTATAGGGTGTTGCGGAGGCGGAGAAGGCTGGCGGCGAGGGGAGGTGGGGAGGGAGTGGTGCAGGTGGGAGGAATGGTGAGGGCAATTAGGTCGCTCGAGAGGCAGTACCCTCGTCTACGCGTCAAGCGAGACCTCCCCGTCCTACCACCTCTCGACCCCCGCTCTCCCTTCCTCCCTCGCGACGACCCTCGACTCGAAACTCGCCAGGCGGGAGAACAACCTGCGAGTACGATCATCGAGGAGGCGCAGACGCAGTTTGGGATCCTCGACCCAGTCTTTCCGAAGCAGTGGCATCTCGTCAACGCGGTCATGGAGGAGAACTCGGTCAACGTGACGGGCGTTTGGGCCGAGGGAGTCTTTGGGAAGGGCGTCAACGTTGCTATCGTCGACGATGGACTCGACATGCATTCGGACGACCTTGCCCCAAACTTTGTGCGTCGCAGCTCCTCGTTCTCGCCCACTCCTCCTCGAGCGAACCACGTTTGCTGATTCGTTTTCCGGGTTCTGCAGCACGCCGAAGGTTCCTGGGACTATAACGACAATACCGCCCTTCCCGAACCTCGCCTCTCCGACGACCAGCACGGCACTCGTTGCGCCGGCGAGATCGCAGCAGCGAAGAACGACGTCTGCGGCGTCGGAATCGCCTACGAAGCCGGGATCGCAGGGATCCGCATCCTCTCCGCCTCCATCTCGGACGCCGACGAAGCCTCATCGCTCAATTACGGCTACCAGACGAACGACATCTACTCGTGCTCGTGGGGTCCGCCCGACGACGGTCGATCGATGGAGGCGCCCGGGAGGCTCATCGTCAAGGCGATGCTCAACGGCGTGCAGAATGGTCGAGGAGGCAAGGGGAGCGTCTACGTCTTTGCGAGCGGGAACGGAGGCGCCGTCGACGACCAGTGCAACTTTGATGGCTACACCAACAGCCTCATGTCCATCACCGTCGGCGCAATCGATCGCAAGGGACTGCATCCGTACTATTCGGAGGCGTGCGCGGCCAACATGGTCGTCACGTACAGCTCGGGGAGTGGCGACAACATTGTGAGTTGGGCGAAGGCGGTCGACCTCGAGTTGCAGATGCTGATGAGACTGCGATTCCTGCAGCATACGACCGACGTCGGGAAGAACGCTTGCACCGATCGGCATGGAGGGACCTCGGCTGCAGCTCCCATCGCTGCTGGCATCTTTGCTCTCGTCCTCGAGGTTCGGTGCGAACTTTCGTCCTCTTTCGCAGGGTTCTCGAGCTCATAGCTTTCTCCAACGCAGACCCGATCTCACCTGGCGAGATATGCAGCATCTCTGCGTCCAGACCGCCGTCCAGATCAACCCCACCGACCCCGACTGGCAGATGACCGCCTCCGGTCGAAACTTCAACCACAAGTACGGCTTCGGCAAGCTCGACGCCTGGGCGATCGTCAACGCCGCTCGTTCCTGGCAGCTCGTCAAGCCCCAGACGTGGTGGAACTCGCCTCGCTCGATCTCGAACGCGGCCATCTCGTCAGATGGAGCGACGGCCGAAATCGTCGTGACGGCGACGGACCTCCAGGACGCCAACTTTGAGCTCCTCGAGCACGTTACCGTCACCGTTCACATCGAGCATCAGCGGCGCGGCAACATCGAGGTCGAGCTCGATAGCCCGCGAGGGATGAAGAGCATCTTGGCGAGGCCGAGGAGGTTCGATGATTCCACGACGGGAGTCCCGAACTGGGTCTTTATGACCGTCAAGCATTGGTGCGTCTACTCGCTTGCCTTCCCTTCCTCGTGGTGGCTGACTTCTTCTCCGGTCGCCAGGGACGAGGATCCTATCGGAACGTGGACTCTTCGCGTGCGAGACCGCCAGACGAACGGCAAGAACGGCACCTTCCTCGGCTGGTCGATGCAGCTCTGGGGCTCGACAATCGACGCCTCGAAAGCCGAGCTTTGGCAGGTTCCCGGCGGCGCGCAGGAGCAGGACGACGACGACGAGCCGGCCGACCCGACCGCCTCTCCCACCGACGACCCCACCGCCACCGAGTCCCCGGCGACTGAACCGACAAATACCTACGCTCGACCAACCGTCGGCCTACCCGACGACCACGCCGAGGCGCCTGGAGAAGCCCACAGCACGTTCGGCGAGCCAGGACCCACCCCAACTCCCATCGACAGTTCCTCCCCTCCTTCCCAAGTCACCGACAGTCCTGGTGACCTCCCCCTCGAGGACGACTCGGACATTTTCGGCGACGACGCCTCTGGCTACCTTGCGGGCATGTCGTCGCTGCTGGGAAGCTCGACGTGGCTCTTCGTCGCCGGAGGGACGATCGTCATCTTCGTCGCTGCCGTCTCGGCGTTTTTTTTCATGCGGAGTCGAAAGTCGGGACGCTCGGGTCGAGGAGGAGGGTACGACTTTGCGCCGATGACGGACGACGAGGAGGGATTGCCGATGAGCGCGATGGAGCGGGGGAGGATGAGGATGGGAGGAGGAGGTTCCCAGTCGGCGAGGACGAGGGATCTTTACGACGCTTTCGCATTGGCGGAATCGGAGTCGGAGGATGAGGAGAGCGATGAGGAGAGGCGAAGAGCGGGACGGACTCGGCCAGACGTCGCGTACAACGACGATGCTGTACGTTTTTCGCTTGATTCTTTTCCTCGAGGGCGCACAACTGATTGCTTCTCTCGCATCTTGCAGATGGAGTCGTTCTTGGACGACCCAGCAACGCCGCTGGCTGCGGGAACGGGCGAAGCGGTTCGCAAGGAGGAGAAGCCGTTCAAGGACGACGTACTTTAGACACACCATCGCAACTATCTCATGCAGCATACCTTTCCCCAGCTACGACAGCAACAGCTCTGCTCTTGTCGAAGGGGTGGAAGAGGCGCTGCTTTCGACTGGGTTCTCCTCGGTCTCCGGTCCTTTCTCCTCGCTCCTCAGCTCAGTTTTCTCTCCTCCCCCACTGCGTTCTTCTCGCAGCGACGTTGGACGGTTGACGGGGATCCGTGTGTTCTCTTTCTCTCGTCGCAGGAAGACCGCTTGCTGAGTCTTGACTTCCGCCAGATGTTCCCTGCTCCCCGCGTCGCAAACAGGCGCAGACCAGCTGCTTCTACCTCCCAAGGCGCTCTCCTTGTGCCTCGACCAGCTTCGCCAACTTCTTCTCGGCTGGGAGTGATCCAGCCCTACCGCCGGCGGACCTCGAGGTCACAGCAACGCGACGAAGTCCGGCCTCCTCGTCGCGAATCTCCCGACAAAGAGGTCTTGGAAGACTTCCCAGATGCTTCGTTCTCCAATCGACATCCTCCTCTGCTGCCAAACACCCTGCGCGAGTTGGATTCTGGAATGTGATT
This sequence comes from Glaciozyma martinii, assembly GCA_025758715.1. Taxonomy (NCBI): domain Eukaryota; kingdom Fungi; phylum Basidiomycota; class Microbotryomycetes; order Kriegeriales; family Camptobasidiaceae; genus Glaciozyma; species Glaciozyma martinii. Next base: position 20,548 of record JANGFH010000512.1, on the reverse strand, counting down.
CTTCGACTGTCCCTTTCTTTGCCAGGTACTGACTTCGCTTTCGCACAGCTACGACAACATGAGCGAGGTCCACGTCTCGGGGGAGCTCCTGGCTATTCCAGCAGGCTTTCGAGTGCACTGTTTCGACTTTCACGAAGCTCATCCAACCAGTGCGTCTGCCCTTCCTCCGTCCCGGCCTTCACTGACCGAGCCGTTCTTTTTCCTCAAGTCTACCACAATGCTCCACCAGGAGGAGTTTCTGCTTTGGCCATCAACGAGACAGGACGGTGAGTCGCTTGTCCCCTGTGCTCGATCGCGCACTCACCTCTCTTCCAGGTACATCTGGTGCGGAACCCACGACGGAACGCTGTTCCAGCTCTCCAGCAAGGACCTGCACGATCACCAACCTCCGCCTACTCGAAGCGACGCCCACGTTCATCGGATTCGCGGCATATATCGCTGCCAGGAAACGATGCTCTCGCTTGACGAGTCGGGGCGACTGGTCGTCTGGCTCCCAAACCTCGTGACGGGCGAGCTTGCTTCTCTCCTTGGACCTTGCGAGGTTCTCGCCATTCCTCCTCGCCCGAAATGCGTCGCCTTCATCGACTCACGACTTTGGACGTTCTATTCCACCTCCGAATCACTTCGCGCGGCGCGTACCACGACTCCCTTTCTCCAGGTCTTTGACCCTTTCAGCAAGTCCTCGTATGCCTCTCCTCGACATCATTTCGACGACCATTCGATCGGGAACATGACTTGCGGTGCGGTAGTCCCATCGAAACCGAGCTTCGTCTTTCTCGGCGACGAGTGAGTCCTTCCCTCGCTCGCAGAGGACCCGTTGCCTCTCCACCGCGCTCGCTGACGTTCCGCATCAGCTCAGGACACGTAACCGTTTGGGACCGACGTTCTATACGGTTCGTGGCAACGTACAAGATCTCGTCAGAGCCGATCAACGCGATGGTTGGTCCTTCACGCTTCCTCTGGGTCGGCTTCTCTTCGTACGTCCCAGCTCTCCTCCCTCTTCCCAAACTGGCTTAACCCCTTTGCAGCGGATATATTGCAGTCTTTGACGTCAAGCCTCCGTCCTGGCGCGTCGTCAAACGCTGGAAAGCGCACAAGGGTCCGATCGAACGCCTCTTCCTCGACCCAGCTTCCATCTGGACAGTGAGGCTCTTTTTCTCTCCTCAGGGTCGTTCTTACGAAGTTTCTCAGGCATCCAGCTTGCGCGTGATTTCCGCCGGCGAGGACCGCAAGATTTGCTTCTGGGACGGCTTCTTGCGAAGCGATTGGCTGAGTACGGCACCTCGCTCCCTTGCTCGCTACCGAATGCTGAACTTTCGTCTCCAGGTGGCGCACTGGAGCATCGCGAGCCAGAGTTCTGCACTTTCCAACCTCTACGCCTGAACATTTTCTCGTTCAACGTCGACGGAGCGGATCCGGAGCAACTCCACACTGGCCCGTCGAACCAGGCTTTGCTTCACGAATTTCTGGCATCGCTCGACGATGCAGATCTCATTCAGTTCGGGTTCCAGGAGGTGGGCATCTTCGCAACCTGCGACGAAGCTCCAACTCATCTTCCTTGAGGCACCAGATCATCGATCTTTCCGACAAGACGCTGGCGGCGAGTGCGTGGTTTCGAGGTTCCGCACGAGCGAGAACTAACCGCCTTCGCAGAAACCCTGCTCTTCGCAACTGGCGGGCACGAAGTCACGCCACGCTACCGAGACTGGCGACGCATCCTCGTCACTGCAGTGTGGAGGCAGTTGGGGCCTGAGTACGAGATTGTCGAGCATCATAGTCTGGTTGGAGTGAGTCTTCCTCGAACCCGCTTCGCTGCGGTGACTGACGACGCCCTGCAGCTCTACTCGTGCTTGTTTGCGAAGCGATCGATCAGGGTTCGCATGCGAGATCTCGCTGTGAGTGTCGTCAAAACGGGATTCAAGAACGAGTACGGCAACAAGGTCCGTCTCTTTCGCAGTGTCTCCCCCACTCCACTCACACGCGAACGCAGGGATCCATACACATCCGCTTCGTGATCGACGATTCCTCGGTCTGCTTGCTCAACAGCCACCTCGTTAGTGGGCAGAAGCATCCCCTCCAACGTGCTCGCGATATCATCGAGATCCTCGAGACGAAATCCAGCTTCCCTCGACCTTCCGACTCTACTCGCCAGGCCTACGTGCACTGAGGGGATGGAACTCAAGTCGCCGACCACGAGCTGACCTTCTTCTGCGGTACGTTCCCTCTTTCCTTCGCAATCCTCGCCACTGAGCATCCCTTCTTCGCAGGAGATCTCAATTTCCGCATCGACCTCCCTCGCGAACAAGTGATCGCAGCAGTCAAGCGAGGACACCTCTCCGACCTCCTACCCCACGACCAACTGCACCTCGAACGACTGCACAACCCCGCCTTCCGCCTCGCCTCTTTCCTAGAACCACACCTCACCTTCGCGCCGACGTACAAATATGACCAGTGCGCTCTTTACTCCTCCAGCTTCGCGCAGAAGCTCATGGTTCTCGCAGTCATACGGCGACGTACGATACGAGCTACAAAGAGCGAATCCCCTCGTGGTGCGATCGGATCCTCTACCGCTCGACACGAGGCAAGATGACTCCCCTCACGTACCTGCGCTACGAAGCCTCCATCTCGGACCACCGCGCCATCTCGGCGGGGTTCGAGATGCGGATCAAGAAGATTGTTCCGGAGGAGAGGGAGAGGGTGAGGAGGGAGGTCCTGCGAGATTGGAGCGAGGTCGAGCGCGAGTTGTTGGAGATGGCGAGGTCGTACTACCCCCTCGGGCGCTGGTGAAGCCGAGCAGAGGGGCAGCGAGAGGTGTGAATGTGGAATATATTTCGACCGGATTACGGCGTGTCCATGTGCTGCATGAATCGACGACGATGGTAGGAGTCGCCGCTGGCTTTGATCGACGCCATCTCTTCCTCCGTCAAAGCTGGGATCGCTCCAGCAGCAAGTTGCCTGCGCAGCTAGTTAGCAAGTGTTTTCTGAGGAAGAGGAACGGTGAGCGCACTCCTTCATGCGCCAATCCTTGCCCGACGTCGTCACGACCACCGCGCCGAGCTGGGAAGCAAAGCGAAGCAGAACCTGCGAAGGCTCAACCTTTGCGCCTGCGCGTTCCGATACTGCAGCTGTGATCTTGGCGAGGACTGGGTCGAGAGGTCCGTCTGGGGGTGATCGGCGTCAGTGTCGTGCGAAGGGCGGAAGAAGCGAGGAGGAGGTTACCGGTGAACTTGGTGACGGGCGTCGTAGGTCCGTAAGCCTCCACCTTGATACCTTCTTTCTCCACTGCGCCAAGAGGATCAGTGTTGTCCTTGTTGGAGGAAAGAAAGGAGCGCACTGAAGGCGAGCAGAGGTTCGCTGGCCTTGAGGACGTAAGGGTGCAGCTCGATCTGGTTGACGGTAGGACGATACCTAGCGATAGCGAGCGTCTTTTCGAGGTCAGAGATACGATAGTTGGACACGCCGATAGACCTGAGCGTTCGATTCAGCTGGGCAGGTCCAAAGGGAGAGCGAAAGACGCACTTGGCGAGTCCTTCGTCCTTGAGCTCCTCGAGGACCTTCCATGCCTCCTCGTGAGTGGGGTACCCAGGCTTTCCAAATTCGTAGGGCCAGTGAATCAGGTAGAGATCGACGTAGGAGACTCCCAGCTTCTCCAACTGCGTCTGGACGAGGGAGGAGAGTCAGCTCCGTGGGTCGGCATGGTCCCTCCGCTCACGTACCTTGAAGTTGCCTCGAATATCGCTGAGCCCCGTTCCAATCTTGGTCGTAACTGCACAGAGGAAATACATCAGCCCCCACCACACCTTCCCCACATGCTGAACGTTGAACGCACTGAACAGAGACTCCCTGGCGACGCCGCTCTCGGCAAGCGCGACGCCCACAGACTTCTCGTTCCCATACGCCTCTGCGTTGTCCAGGTGCGTGTATCCAGCGGCCATGGCCATCTTGACGGCGTCGACGAGCGTGCGGTTGGCTCCAGTTTCGTCGGGTTCAGCGCCGTACCAAGCAGTTCCTGGGGTGATTGAAGAGGTCAGCTTGGAGGGGAGGAAGGGAAGGAAGAGGGCTTGCCTACGCCGTAGCCCAGCCCGGGGACTACAGCGCCATCGCTGAGGGAGATGGGAGCGAAGGTGTTCAGGCTGTTCATTAAGGCTGTTCGAAAGGAGCGTGGCGGTTATGAACGGGGTCGAGAGGGTCCGTTCGTGGCAAAGGATAGAGTAGGAGGAAAGGAAGCAGAGGAGGGAAGCGCCGGGAGACAGGTCAGCCTGAGGAGGGCGCGGGAGATAGAACTAGCTGCCGACTCACCCCCACAGCCTGTCGAGCGGCGGCGGCTAGGTGGGGGATTCTCAGCTCAAGCTGATCAGTTACGCACACTTGAGGCCGTTCGTGTACAGCTGAAGGAAAGCGAAGCGCTGGTCGCAACTCCGAGGAATGAAAGCCCGAGATTCTCGACAGCGTGGTCGTCCGCCTTCTTCCTCCTCAACCACGAGCACCGCCAACTCTCCTCCTCCTTATCAAGAACACCACCGCCGAATCTCACGCCCTCCCATCCCTCTCCATCTTTCCCAGGTCCTCCCGCCCTCCCCTCGTTCTCTGCCTCCCCCAAGGCTTTTGCATGCGCTGCTTCGCCATGACCCACGCCGACACTCTAGCCCTGCCCCCACACGCGCTCGAAAGCAAGACGGCCTTCTACGCGCACGTCGTCGAAGTCCTCGTCTCGCTCCTCTCTCCCTCGCCCGCGCCCACGGTCGATCATGTCGCGGGAAACTGGGTCACGTCGCTTTCGAACTGCAGCAGGTGCGTTCTTTTGCGCGAGGAGCGAGGGCTGCTGCGTCTTCTGGGTGGGAAGCTGATGGATTCAACTCGTCGCGCAGCTTGCTCTCAGGGAGCTACGAGAACCTCGAACAGCTCTTTGGCCGGAAGGATGGCAAGCGCGTAAACTGGTGTGGTGCGTCTCTCTCCGCACTGCCCCCCAAGCTCTCAGCTAATCCATTCCCGTCGCACAAGGCTTCTACCTACACCCCTCCCTCTTCCCCTCCCCCAAAACCGCCTTCTCCTCCTCCCCTCCTCCAGTCCTCCTCCTAGGCCCCTTCCAAGGCCGTCCCGCCTGCCTCGAAATCGCCCTCTCCTCTCCCTCCTCCCGCGCGCTCGGCGTCTGCGCCTCGGCCTTCCTCTCCCGCAAGACGGTCGTCGTCCCGGACGTGCTCAATCACGCGGGCCACATTGCGTGCGATGGAGTGACGAGGAGTGAGGTCGTCGTGCCGATTTTGGTCAAGGGGAGGGATGGGAACAAGGTGTGTGTGGGCGTGCTGGATGTCGATTGTGAGGCGCCGAACGCGTTTGGGGACGAGGATAGGGAGGGGCTGGAGAAGGTCGTGGAGGCGTTGAACTCGCTGATTGACTGGGGCGTATGAGTACTTTATTACGTCGTGGTGGTGGTGGTTAATACAGCTCAAGTACTGGGGATAGAATCGAGTGAGCGAGCTTCCTGCGAGGGAGAGAGGAAGCACGCACCATCCTCAGCTCATCTCGACGTCCCCTCCCCCCGCACCTCCCCAGCTCCCCAGCACATCCACCAGCTCCGAAAGCTCCTCCTCCTGCCCCTTGTCCACCTCCTTCATCACTCTCCACTCTGCCACAAACTCGTCGACCCCAATCACCTCTTGCGAGAAGTCGGCCAGCACCTCTCGCAGCCGAATGAGCTCGGCTTGGTAGCTCGAGAACAGCGAGCTAACGTGCGTCAACGCCTCGCGTGGGTTCAAACCATGTTGGAGCGCCGTGCCAGGCGTAGCAAGGAAGAGGTCCGCCTCAAAGAGCAGAGCTAACACCTCCATCAGCTCCCCTTCGACTCTGCCCGCAAGGGAGACTCACCATTCAGCTGCTCCACATCCCTCTCCATCTTTCCTAGATCCTCCCGCACGCCCATCAACCCCTCCTCGATCGAATCCTGCACCTTGACCATCCCCCGTTCTTTGATCCCTCCGCTCGGCCGCGCCCGGGTCGAAGGCGTTGAAGGGAGAGCCAGGAGGTTATTCAGCTGGTTGTAGGAGGAGGAGACGGAGAGGACGGAGGAGAGGGACGAGGCGTGGTGTTGATTGAACAGGGTTGACAGACTGTCTGCCGCGTGGAGAAGCTGGGCGAGGGAGGTGTTGGAAGAGGGAGCGGTGGAGAATTGGGAGAAGTTGGTGTCCATCGTGGGCAACTGGACGGGAGCTGGGGTTGGGGGGAAGGGGAAGGAGAGAAGAGAGGATCGCTCAACGTTCTCCCCTGGCAGCTGGCCTGCTGGGCCTGCTTCTCAATTCGCTCACTTCTAAAAAGACAGCGAGGAGTACTAGATGCCGTGAATTAACAGCACTAGTGTCCTCATGATCTCGCCGCTGCGTTCGCCCCGTCAAGAACCATCTCCTTCGACCCCGTCGTTCCGCGTCCACCTCCTGCGACAGCAACTCGTCAGTTCCAGCCCAACGCGAGAATAGGAAGGAGAGTGCGAACCCGCTGAGAACGCCAGCTGCGCGACAAAGTTGCGCGCGAGAGCGGGGTCGAGCGCCGTGATTGAAGGCCAGCTCCGTCCATCGGCCTTCGCAAGCGAAATTTCGCTTTTCGTACCAAAGATCGTGTAGGAAGACTTGGCGGGGTCGATAGGGCCATAGAGGGCGAACGTTTTGGTGAAGCGTTTGCGCGAGGGGAGGAGGAGGTCGACTTGCATCTGTGAGGATCGTCAGTTGGTTCAAGCGGAGGGGAGCCGAGCGAACGAACCTCTTCGGGCGCAAAGGTCACTTTGCTCGTCTCCTTGTCGGCACCCTTGCCAAAGATTGAGATCATAACCTTGTCGGGAGTTTGGTAGTGATCCGTTCGGCACTCGACGAGCTCCTCCTTGTCCTCCTTCTTCGGTCCGACGAAGAGGTGCCTGCCCTGCCGGCAGCCCTTGATCTCCACTGCACAGCAAGCACGATCTCAGAAGCAGCTCGGCGCGGGAAGGAGCAGGAGGACTCACGGAACTCGTCAAAGTCCAGCGTGCGGCGCTTGCAACAGCTGTAACCCTTCGAGCCCTCATGGAAGATCGGCTGTACGCAGTACCACATCAGCTCCGACTCCCTCCCCACCGCCACAGAGAAGAACTCACAGCTCCAGGGTGGTAATAGCACTCCTCTCCCTCCCTATCCTCGCCATCCCAACTCTGCCCACACGCCTTCCTCTTGCACGACACCCCCTTGATCAGAATCGCCGCCTCATCATCCTGCTCCTCCACAAATGGCGTAGAAACAGGCTTGAGCGTGTCCACCGCCGCCACCGCAGCAGGCTTGGGTGCAGGCACAGCTCCGTACACCTCCTTCCCTCCTGCGGTCGTGGTCGTCGGTGCGGGCGCGACGACGGGCTTGGGAGGAGCGACGGGGAGCTCGGTCGAGTGGCTACCGGTGGCGCAGCCTGGGAGGGCGAGGAAATCGTTGAAGTCGATCACGGCTGGACGGGGAGATGCTTTCAGCTGGGTTCCTGCGAGGGAGAGAGGGCGTACCGCGGTTGGAGTCGGGGCAGCAAGACCAGCTCTTCAAGCCCTCACGGAAACACGGAAAACCGGAGTGGAACTTGCAGGCCTCCTCGTTGACGTCGGCGGAAGAGGGATCGAACTCCTTGCCGCAGCCTTTCCGAGTGCAGAGGACCATTCTTGAGCGTGTAGAGAGGGAGGTGAGCTTGGAGGAAGAGTGGGTGGTGCTGGAGAGGCGGCGTCGACGTGGGGGTTGGAGAGAAGGAGGAAGCCGCTGAAGGAGCTCGACTTGGAGGCTACGGAGGCGCAAGCTCGAGCGGTTGGTTCTGCCTCTAGAAAAGTGTTGCGATGCGTAGACTACAGCTAAACCAAACAATCCTACACAAAGATGCGAGCATGCTCAAGGCTTGACGAACACCTGCGAAGGAGAAAGAGCCATCAGCAACGGTCGAATCCGCAAGCAAACGACGACGCACTTTATAGGTCAACCATGCACCCCCAAGAGCGATTCCTCCTAGGCAGCCAATGATCTAGTGGCTCGAGTTAGCACGTACGCTGCGTTGATCGAGAGAGGGATGTACGGAGAAGAACCAATGCAGGTTTTCGACATCTTGTCCAGGCACCTGCTCCCGACGTCAGCGCAGGCTTCACGAACGCGCTTGCTGGAAACGTACGTGGACGTTCATTCCCCACAGACCGGTGATCAAGTTCATCTGCAAGGCGGCAACAGTTCAGCGGGAGGAACGCAGCAGCAGGAGCAGGAGAACGGCGTACCGGAATCAGAACCGTACCGAGAGCAGTGAGCTTGGAGAGAACGTCGTTGATCTGGTTGTTGGCGTCGGTCCTGAGAAGGAGGTCAGCCACAGCGCTTCACCAAACAGGAACAAGGACGCACATCTCGATCGAGATCTGAGCGAGGTAGTTGGAGTGCGAGCGAGAGAGAATCTTCTCGTAATGCGTCAAGTTCTGAGTCGAAGTCGTGATGTGATCCTGAATATCGGAGAGGTAGAGACCCTGCAAGAAGAGCAAAGTGTGAGCGAAGCGACTTGGAAAGGGAACCGAGAACGCACAATGTCGGACTTGGGCGCCACGGACCAGTTCTCGTTGCAGCGCTTCGAGAGTCCCTTGACGACGTCGGCCTTGTTGCCCATGAGACGAAGGAGCCCCATGACTTTTTTGCGGCAAGTACCGATCCTGCGAGAGCCAACGCAAGTCAGCAGCGGTTCGTAGGAGAGCGCGCGACCAACCCACCTCCTCAGCATGTCGCTCTGCTCCGCCTCCTTCAAGATCAGCACGAGCTCATCGATACTGTCGACCTCGTATTCGATGTTCTGGATGAGAGGCCCAAAGGCATCGGTAATGTCATCGATGAGGGCGTAGGAGATCCAGTCCGAGGTGACGTTGATGTAGTCCTTGAGCTGCTTGATTCGTCGCCGGACGTTCTGAGGGTGGGGCGTTCCTCGGAAGTGGAACTGGGAAGCAGAGCGTCAGGAACTGAGGAGCGAAGGCGGGAGGGAGGAACGCACCGAAAGAGTGCCCTCGCGGAAGACGATGATGTACATGTTGAGCGGCTCGAGGTACGTCGGGCTGTAGGGATCTTGCTCAAAGGACCGGAAGCAGACAAAGTAGTAGTTGCGGAAGAGCTCGATCTTCTCGCGCGTCTCCTCCATCTGGATATCCTCCGTCGTGAGGGGATGGATCCCAAAGACCTGCGTGGAGGACCGTTAGCCGCGGCTCGAACGCCAAAAGAAAGCAGCCGAACGCGCCTTGCTGAGCACCTTCATCTCTGCGTCCGTCGGGCAGAGCACGTCGAGCCACCAAGTGTTGGACTCGGCGTCAATCTCCGTGCGCATCATCCCTCCCTTGGACCTCTCCGCCTTCTTCGCGCTCGCTCCCACGCCCGACTGCGCGACGCCAGCAGGCCTCGCGCCGTTGACCGACGTCCTCGTCGACGTACTCGCTCCGTTGGGCGTGTTCGCACCCGTCCCTGCCTGGCTCGGAGGACTGAACGCCATGCGAGGGTCGACGCCGGGAATGCTCTCCTCGTACTCGGTGCGGTGGCCGACAAAGAGCTCCTCGAACGTCTGGCCTTCGGCGGGGATCTCGGCAAGAGAGCGAGCGTGGATGGTCGAAGGGAGGGAGTTGGAGTAGAACGAGAACCGGTAAGGTCGAGCTGAACCGGTGGCGGGCGTTGGCGGTCCTCCTGCTCCTCCAGATCCGTACCCTCCTCCGCCCATCCCGTTCAGCGCCGTTCCCTTGTCGGCGAGAAGAGGAGTCTTGACGTCCATGATCGACTGGAAGACTCCTCGCGTGCCCTCCGGTCGTCCAGCCGACGTCGCCTCGTCTCCCGCTCCCTCGAACAGCGCCAACTTGCGCTGGAACCTCCCAGGCGCGACGCTCTCGCTGAGCTTGCGTTGACGCATCGTCCGACGTCCCTCCAGCCCGTCGGTGCCTAGGCTCATCCCCATCCGAGGCCTCGACGCGCCCGACGCGCCCACCGACCCGTACCCCGGCGGCGAAGTCGACAGCCCGTGATCCGTCTTCCTCCTTGAGCCAGGAATCGGCATGCCATCCTTCTCCAGATCCGCAAACTCCTCGAGCGCGCCAAAGTCGAAAGGGAAGGGGAAGTTGTGGAGGACGCCAGGAATGCCCATCCCGCCGTGCGCCTCGTGCATCGGGTGCCGCTCGTGGTGCTGCTCGTGCCCGTCGAGGTACATGCTGCTGAGCCCGAGGTCGATGAGGTCGGGATCCGCCGACGACGAGTGCACGGGGAAGCACACGTCCTCTTCGGGCTTGCCGAGGGTCGAGCCTTGCCGTGAGAGTTCGGGGAAGAAGTCGCCATGGTCGGGACTGTGGCGAGAGTTGACCGACATGTACGACTTTTGAGAGGCGTGGCGTTCGAGGTGGCGGCGTGGAGATTGGCGGCTTTCCTCGTCGTCGATGATGGCGTCCTCGTCGAGGTCCTCGGTCGTGAACTGCCGAGCGGTGCGAGTCGAGATGCCGGACTGGGAGGGTTCGTGGGAAGGGGAAGGAGGCGATCCTGACCTCGTCTGGCGGTTGGAGCGAGACGCCTGACCTTCCTCGTACTCGTCTCCGGCGCTGACCTCTCGCCGCAAGCCCGTCCTGCCCATCCCCATCCCCGACGACCGTCCCTCGTATCCATCCACTCCTCGCGAGCGCGACCCTCCGCTCGCCATCACGCCTCGACCTGGCGTCCCGCTCGCCAACGAGTGCGGCTGTCGCCGATGATCGATGTACGCTCCGCCTTGGCTGTCGATGCTCGAGTCGCTCAGGTTCCGACGCTGCCTGTAGAACCTCGCTGCGGCTGCCGAATGCTGGATGGAGGGCGACTGCTGCATCGAGTGGGGCACGAAGCGCTGCTGCTGTCGCTCGGAGAGGCCTTGACGTTTGTCGGGGGAGGTGGTGCCGCGATCAAAGTAGCCAATGTCCTGCTGGTGGGCGTGGATCTCGAGGTCGTCCGCTAGGTGATCCAGAGCGTTGGAAGCGCCGACTGAGCCCCTCCGCCGACCTCCTCCCACATTGTCCGCCCTCGGCGGAGACGTTCCCATCACGCCTCCCCTCCCTCCTCCCCTCCCCGGAGTGCTCATCTCTGCCCTGTCCAGGAGGGTGGCGCTCCTTGCACGCGTGCCCTGGGTCATGGACGCTGCGAGCTGGACGTCCTGATCTCGTTGTCGAGCCTGGCCCAAGCTGGCGGGACCTTGGGACTGTTCGAGTTCGAATTCGGATTCTGGCCGAGGGGAGGAGTGGGCCGAGTCGTGCGAGGGCCCAGCGATGGGAGACGCCGCTGAATCCGATGGGCGAGAAGGCATCGCTGAGCGTGTGTCGAGGGGATGGGAGCAGGAGCGCAGAAGAGCTCGATCTCTTTTCGCGCTCTCTGACACGCGGACTGCGCAAGAGGGGGACTACTCGACTTTTGTCGTTTCTTCTTCCCTTTCCTCCTCATCTTCTTGTAGAACCATAGCGTAGGAGAGTAGCTGGAACGATAAATTGTATCTCTGGCTTGAGAGCGAGGACAACAGGAAATCAAGACCTCCTCCTCCGCCTCTCCAACTGAACGATTCATTTCTGTGATCCTCCAGACTACAACTTGGCCTTGGTGTTGGTTCCAATATCCCGAGGGAGAAGTCTCCGAAGAATCTTGCCCGAAGGACTGCACGAAAGGCTCCTCGTCAGTTCCTGGCCTTTGCTCTCGCAGCGAAAGCAAGGCTCACTTCTTGGGAATCTCATCGAGGAAGAAGATGCCGCCTGCGATCCGCTTGTAGTACGCCACTTGTCCGTCTACGAGAGCATGAAGCTCCTTGATAGTCTCGTCGTTGCGGTTCTTGGCCTCGACAACGACAAAGGCGCGAGGGAGCTCGGTCGCCTTCTCCTCGTCGTACGTCGCCGTGACGGCACAGTCGAGGACGAGTGGTGACGCAAGGAGGATACTCTCGAGATCGGCGGGAGCGACTTGGAGTCCTCGAACCTGCGCAGCAAGAAAGAAACCGTCAGCGCGCTCTCTTTCTGCAGAATGGTGGGTACTGACCTTGATGAGCTCCTTCTTCCGGTCGACGATCCAGTAGAATCCATCCTTGGAACGCCTTCCAATATCACCAGTGTGAAGCCTGACCCAGAAGAAGTCAGTCTTTGAGCTGGCGCAGACAGAACCCGTCAAAATGGACGTACCAGCCATCACGAACAGTGTCCGCACTGGCCTCAGGGTTGCCAATATATCCGAGCATGATATTGGGACCTCGCAAAACCTGTCGCAAGATCAGCGAGGCTTCGCAAGCAACGTCAAGCGGGCAACTCACAATCTCGCCCTCCTCCTCGTCCCCAACATCAACGCCATCGTCGTTGACGAGCCTGCACTCCATATCGGGGTAGAGCTGACCGACCGAACCATCGTGGTGTTCGTGATCCGGAGTGAGTTGATGAGTTCCAGGCGAAGCTTCGGTCATCTGCGAACAAGGTCAGCAAGCCTTCGACATTCCTGAGCCAAGCGAGTCCACTTACTCCGTACCCCTGGACCACCTTGACCTTGAGACGACGACGCAGCTGTTGCACGAGATCCAGCTTGGTCGGAGCGGCTGCGATCGAGACGACCTTGAGGGAGGAGAGGTCGTATTTGTCGACGATGGGGTCTGCAAGGAGGTCGTAAATACTTGCGACGAGAAAAAGGTAGAGGACCAACGCTTGGCGAGAGCCACCGCCACGGGAGGAACGATGAAGACCTGGTAGCGAGTGGGATCAGCCTGGGTTGCGGGAGCTTCGAGATGACATTGCGAACCTGGGTCGTTCCATGCTCTTGGATCGAGGAGAGGAAAAGCTCCAGGTCAAACTTGTGTAGATGCACTGTCGGAGTACCCTGCGAAAGGTTTCAGCTCAAATGATGGAGGAAGTGGGCTGGCAAGGCGTACCGCGATGGCGCAGGCGAGGATCGCAAGACACTACGAGCGCGCTAAGCAGATCAGAAATCGCTCCGTAGCAGTGAAGAGGCTCTACTTGCCGTTCCGTAGATGTGATAGAGTGGCAGGAAGGACTGCATCGTCTCGGTCGGCAGGAACTGCGAGGTGTTGGTCTGAATGATCTGCATCGCATTGGCAATGAGGTTCCTATGTCGGCGTCAGCTACAGCACCGTCGAACCTGCTCGAAAACGCACTTGTGAGAGAGCATCACACCCTTGTACGCTCCTGTCGTCCCCGAGGAATAGAAGAGCATCGCAAGGGAAGATTCCGCCGGTCCCGTGAGCTTCGCAAGAGGTCGAGGATTCAGCCGTCCTGCCTCCGTCACGTCCGCCACCGTCACTAATCCTTTAGCTCCTTCTGCGATTATCGAAAGGATCTGGGGCTGCTTGGCGAAGCCAGAGAGCTTGAGACCCTCGAGAGCGCCGTCCATGAGCGAGGGGTGGCAGAAGAGGGCCTTGAGACCGTTGGGAGCGACGAGCTTGACTGCAGGCAACACTAGTCAGTTCAGGCTCCAATCGCAAGTGCACACAGAGGCTCACAAGAGTGGGCAAGCTCTTGAGGAGTCGCAGAGGGGTTGACCATCGCTGGAACGCATCCTGCTCCCGATATTCCCAGAATCAGGGAAGGATACGTGAGCTGTGCAGACATAGCATTCAGTCAAGTTCCTTCACTCGCAACCCGATAGAGCGTACCGTGTTGGGACTGAGCACGCAGACGACATCTCCGTGAACGAGCTCTGGGAGGAACTTCCTGATGCCGGACGCGACGTTCTTGATAGAGTCGATGTAGTCCTGATCTCCCTCGTTAGCTCTGTCGTGGAGCTCCCCTCCTGCCCTTCAGCTCACCTTGAACGTCAGGCGTCCCGGTCCTCCTCCCTCGATGATGATCGTGCGCTCGTCGGGGACGTTGAAGGGGTTGCTGCAGACGAATTCGACGAGGGACAGCTCTGGGATAGCTCCCACGCTGGGCCAGTGCGAGGTGTGGATTACCATCGTCGGTGAGGTGTTCGACGAAGAGAGAGGAGAGCTCGTCTGGCCCCACATCCGGGTCGGGCGGGTACTGAAAGAGCGGAACTTGTTGTTGCGAAAATGTAAACAGACACTACTTTGTGATCCCTTGCTCCTCCTCTACGGAACATGCTTGTCTCCAAGATCTGCGAACAAGAGCAAACAAATCAGAACCCAACAAAGTCGTAAAGTGCAAAACAAGAGCGAAAAGACGCACGCCTCCACGACACCTTTGTCCCGTCCGCAAGGCCCTTGACCAGGATCACTCGCTCGTCCCCAGGGAGAAGATCCAGAGCGTTGTCGGAGAGAGTAACGTCCGAGTCGAAGCTGAGGATGAGTCCCTTGACTGGTGTTGCCGCGCTGATCGTGAGAGCTCCTTTGACGACGTCGGCGATGACTTGGAGGCGGACGACGTCCTCGGTAGGGAAGGTGAGGAACTTGTATCTGTAATTTTCGGGTCAGAAAAGTCAAGGAGGGTGGGAGGGAGGACGCAACGGCTCGGGGTAGGTAGAGAAACGCGACAGGACCTCCTTCGTTTCCGGATCGACGAGCTTGGTCGAGACGATGATGGCAGCCTTCGAATCGACCGACGAAATGGGTACTTCGATCTTCTCCAGTTCGGTGCTCCTGCATGCAATGCATCAGCTATTGGCAGGTCGGCCAGCGGGGAGAAAGGACGAACCTGTTGGATCCGAGCGTCGCAGTCCCCTCCCTCCCGTAGATCCTCTTTTCAGTGAGCAGCTCGAAACCTTCGACCACAACCTCGACCTTCTTCTCGGCGAGTGTCGAATTGGCGGCCCAGATCTCGACGTAGTGCTTCTCCTCGAACACGGCGACAGAGTGCTTCTCGGGGAAGATTCGCTCCGTGTACCGCTTCATGCCGACGGCGATGGGGGTCATCGACTGCTTGATCGAGTAGTACTGCAGAAATTGGGGACATCAGCTCGATTCAAGAAGGAGAGGAGAAAGGACTCACCGCAGGTTTCGGTCGCAAGAAGTAGTCTACGATGCTCCAGGACGTGCAGGGATACTGCGAAGGAGAGAATTGAGCTCGCATCGCAAGCGAATCAATCGGGAACGCACGACGTCGTTGAGCTGCCAGACCAGTGCTCCGGCGCAATACGCCCGTCCAGGTCCCTTAAACTCGCGACGCCAAAGTCGGTACGCGGTCGAAAGCGTCTCGGCCTGGACGAGCTGCGTGGCGTAGATGTAGCTCTCGAGATCGAAAGCATGGCGAATGTTCTCCACGAGATCTGTGGGGAGGCGATCAGTGGCGCACCAGGGAGTCGCAGAGCGAGACGCACAGAGCTCGAGACGGCGCTCGTAGCCATCCGCCTTGTTGTGGTAGCCGATCGTCTTGGACTGAGAGTAACGCTCCGAAGTGTCGCCGTCGAGGAAGCTGCAAGAGAAGTCAGCAAAACGCAGCGCAAAAGCGAGAACGTACTAGTCGATCGTGCGAACGTCAGGAAGTCCCTGCATTCCAAACTCGCTAACGAAGCGACCACCGAGCTGATCCCAATCTTGGTACTGTTGCTGAGATCCGTGCCAGACGTTCCACTGTAGACCGAAAGAGCGTTAGTAAGTCGTCGCAGAGAGGTATCGCTAACCTGGTGGATGTCGCCGACAGTCGGGTCCCTCGTATCCTTGCCACCCCAAGGCGATCCTGGAGAGTCCTCGTGAGTTATTTTGGCTGTGGGAGAGGCTGCAGACGAACCTGGGTGGTAGTAGACGTCGCAGAGCCGGTGAACGACTTCGGGAAGAGTTCGCTCGTAGATCTCACGCGCTGGGAAGGTGGTCGTCTGCGATCCAGTCGAACATCAGCAGCGTTCAGAAAGAACAGCGAAACCGGAGGATCTTACGCTCCAATCTCCTGCCCAGGGGCGCGGTGGTCAGGTTCAGAGCTCGGCATGGGGAGGCAAGTGACCGCACCATGGTGGTCCTTTGGATCGTACTCGAGGTTCATCGACTCGGCAACCTGTTCGATCGCCAAGCACGGTGAGTCGTAACCCCTCATCGCAAACGCGAGTAGGAACGCACCTGATAATCCTCGTTGTTGCCCGCAAAGATCGCCAACGAGGCGTGGTGGCGGATTCGGAAGACGTTCGCCTCGGCTTCCGCTTTGACGCTCGCGATGAACGCTGGATGAGCGGGGTACTGGCCGCAACCGAATTGGAAGTCTTGCCAGACGAGAATCCCGAGCTCGTCCTGCGACGTCAAAGTTCAGCGAGCGTCAACACGAAAGCCAACGAGAGACGCACGCAGAGGTCGTAGAAATCGTCGTGCTCGTACACCCCCCCACCCCACGCGCGAATCATGTTCTGATGCCCCGCGACGAGCAGCTCCAACCACGCGCGATACCTCTCCCTCGTCGCATTTACGATGAACGCGTCGATCGGAATCCAGTTGCTCCCGCCGCAGAAGATGGGAACGTTGTTGACTTCGAAGCAGAAGCTGGTACCTGGCTGATCGAGGAGCGGTTCTTGAACGACGCGCAGGCGCCTGAATCCAATCTTCTTCGTTTGAGAATCGAGAACGGTGCCGTCCTGCGCGAATGGGACGATGAGATTTGGCAGAACGGAACGAGAGAGAAAGACGCACGGAGGCGAAGAGTTCGGCCTTGACGGTGTAGAGAGGCTGCGAACCTAGCCCGACAGACCACCAGAGCTCGACTTCTCCAGATCCGAACGTGCAGGTGGACGAATGGAGGAGGCTGCCTTGCTCGGTGACGAACTTGCGGATCGCAGCGCCCGAGGGGTCGAGGAGGGTGAAGTTGGTCGAGAGGGATTGGGAGAAGGAGGAAGTGGTGACGTCCAGCGTGAGGGTCGCTTGAAGAGATTCCGTTACAATGACTTTGGGGTTGCTGGAGACGAGGGATATCGTCAGGTGCAAGCCATTTTTCGAAGAGAAAGACGCACAAATCGGTGATGCGGGTGGTGTAGGTTTCGAGACGGATCGGCTTCCAGGGACCAGCTGAGAGCAGCGTCAGTGGACGCCCAAAGCAAGAACGCGAGGACTGACCAGAGCAGAGGCAAGGGCCCCAGTCCCACCCATACTCATACCCGGCCTTGCGAACCCAGAGCCGACTCGGATCGCCATTCCAGAGTGCGAGGTGCTTGTCAGGGCCGAGGTGCTCTTCCTCGATGACACGGCCTTTGATGAAGGAAGAGGTAAAGAGGATGAGGAGAACGTTGGCGCCAGTCTTGAGCTTGTCGCCGACGGTGACGCTGGTGGACAAGGATTCAGCTCGGCGCACGACGAAGTGCAGGGGGGATTGAAACGGACCGGTGAGGCGTGAACATGTTGTCGCACTCGAGGATCTTGTTCCCGTTGAGCCAGACTGTCGCAAAGGTGTCGAGTCCTTCAAAGACGAGACCCGACGAGTCTCCAGCGGCTTCAATGCCGTCGAAGGTGCACCGATAAAGCCAGTCCGTCTCGCCGACCCACTGAACGTCCTGCAGATCTAGAAATCAGCCATAATTCTCGCGAGAAACAACGCAACAAGGAGAATACGCACCTGCTCGTTCAGCTTGAGGAATGGGTCGGGGATCTCTCCCTGGGCGAGGAGCTCGCTGCGGAGTAGACCAGGTGATCAGCTCGACCAAAGCGGGCTGTGCTCGTCGACGTTCTCACCAGTGAATCTGGGAGGGCATCTAAACGCAACGTTTCTGTAAGGACCAGGAGGTCAGCTCTGTTCAAGGGAGGGAGAGTAGGATTTGGGCCTACCCATCCAGTGAGAAGCTCCTCGGAGGCGGCAACGACCTCTGAATCGGTGAGGGCTTTCTGAGGAGCCTGGCGCCACTCCCAGAGCGAGGGATCGGCAAGGTCCAACGAGAGCATTGCTGGGTAGTTAGAGCAAGAGAGGGAGAGGGAGAGCTCGAAGAGAAGGCCAGAAGGCGGTGCGGGCCGACTTGAAATCGATGGAGGGGATCAGGTGATGGAGAAGGAGGGACTCAAGACCGTGGAGAGCAGATCAGGCGAGCAGCAGGGGGTCGGAGAGAGAGCAACCTCAGCGCTGAGCCAACGAGGATCATTTCGAAGCTCCCCTGCTCGCATCCATCTCGCCCTGCTCCCCCCAACCCCACTGGAACTCACCCTTTAAGCTACAGTGACATCTTCGCCCAAGGCGCAACTCTTCGCCACCCTTTCAGAACCTCGAGGCAAAACAGGAGTTCCTCCCTCTCGTTCTCCCAGACATGTCCCAGTCGACTCGACTCTCCCCAGACGATCCTTCCAGACTCCTCTCGTCTGAGCGCAGAGGAGCTGGAGGAGCTCTAGTCTCGGTCGAAACGTGCGTTCCGGGGCCTTGAACCTCCCCTCGGTCCAGCTGAGCCCCTCCGACGCGCAGTGCTCCCGTAAAGGGCAGGGGAAAGACTACCCAGGACGTCGTGGTGAGCTGATACCTTCTCTCCTCCCTCAGCTGTCGCTGAACCATCCCTAGGAGCTTGACAAGGCCGCTGAATGCGTCCTCAGGAGCCTCCAATCACACAACAACCTCTCCGGTGACCCCACGACCTCTGAGCTCTCCCTCCTCCTCGTCAAGGCCGCTCAACGCATCCTCACGACCCTCCAGTCGGTCAACAACCTCTGTGGCCATCACGTCTTCCATACGACCTCTGACATCTCCCTCTTGCTCGCGACGTACGTTCTCTCTAGCGCGCTCTCCTTTTCCTCTCCTAACTCCAACCCAACAGCCTCCCCATCGACACCCAGCTGCACCTCCCCGCGGCCGTCATCAACGTTCTCCTCTCGCACCTCTCCTGCCTCTCCCTCGTCGCGTCCGACCCTTCAGACCCGACTCGCTACTCCTCCGTCGCTCCCATCGTCCCCACCCCTCTCCCACTCTCCTGCCGTCCGCTGGGAGAAGTCATGCTCCACCTCATGCTCAAGTTCCCGAACTTTGCTAGGAGGTTCTCGGAGCTCGCGATCGAGTTGGAGAAGAAGGGGGTCGACAGCTGGGTGCTCGCATACGGGACGTCAGAGAGGCTGGTCGAGTTGGGATTCGAGGAGGAGTTGGTCGAGTCGGTGCGTCAAGAAGTCGTGGGAGTCACGGGGAAGGGGTTGGAGGGCATCGATGTGGAGGGATTGACGAGGATGCTTCCTGCTGAAGAGCCCGAGGAGAATGAGGAAGGAGGAGTCGAGCTCGATCGCGGTGAGTTATCTCTCGTGCGGCGAAAGGGAGGGGAAGCTGATGCTTGTGATCGCAGAATGGTTCGTCGCGAGGCACGAGGAGCTCTACGCTCCGATGATTCGACACCTTCATACCCTCCTCATTCGCCTCTCTTCGATCTTTGGCAGCAGCATCTACAGCGAGATGGCGAACGTCGTCGAATGGGAAGCCTTGTCGACCGACTTTGTCGTTCCGCCCGAGTGCGTCGCTGGAGCTTTCAGGACGGTCGCCAAGTGGCTCGCATGCTCAGGTCTGTCCCGTTCTCTTTCTCCCCTTCCGCGTGACTTCCTTCCCGCATCCAGGTCGACTCACGCGCGAAGCTCTCAACCTACTCCGTGGCGTTCGAGCGATCACCTCTGTTGACCTCACTCGCTCCCTCCGCTCCCTCGACGCCCTCGACGCCGCCAACTCTCTCGCAACTCTCGGCATGCCCTGCAGCTTCATCTCCCTCACCACTCTCAACCTCTCGCATATCAATTTATCCGCCCCGCACGTCCTCTTCTCCCTGCACTGCCTTACCCTCGCCAAGCTCGACCTCACCGATACCCACACAACCTCGGGATCGTTTGAGTTCCTCTCCATCCTCGGCTACGCCAAACCGCCCCAGTCCATCTCTCCTCTCCAGCGATGCCTCAAGCACCTCTGCCTCGCCGATAACGCTGAGCTGGACGACGCTGCGCTCCTCCCGCTCCTCTTTTTCCCCGAACTCGTCACGCTGGACCTCACCGGCACTTCCATCTCCCTTCGCGGGAAACCAAGCTACTCGGGCGGACTGCACTTCTACGTGCTCAAGGCCGCGCACCTCCAGCCCTCCCTCGCCGCCATCGCTCCTCCTTACTCCGTCCGCATCGAGCTCGTTCGTCCCCTCCCTCTCGACTCGTTCGAACTAGCTAACGCCTCCTTCATCCTCGCTCAGTCCAAGATCGTGATTCGCGAGATCGACCACCCCATGATTGCCAACCCCGACCTCGTCAAAACGCTCAAGGTCCCGAAGCTCAAGGAGAACTTGAAGTACCACAGCAAGCGCTTGTTGCTCCGAGGGAACAAGACGGACTTGGTCAAGAGGCTCGCGTTCGTCTCGCAAGATCGGTGCGTTCTTTCTCTCGCGCGGTGCTGGAGCGTGAGCTGACGATTTGGTAGGCTCGATAACATCGTGCTGCTGAGGAGGATGGACCCGAGGGAGGTTGCGAGGGTCGAGGAGGTTTGGGAGTGAGGAGGAGAGGGATTTGGTGCTTTTGCTTGCAAGTGCTGTGATTGCGTGCTGTGCTTTCGTTGTTGCGGTTTCGCCAGGAGATTGACAGGGGAGCAGCTGGAGCTTTGCTGCACGAAGTTTGAAGGGAGGCGGGTGGGCGAGACAGGGCGAAACTGGCTTGGGGGGTTGAGATCGTTGAGGCGTTGAGGCGCTTCTCTCTCTCTCCAACCCTTCTG